>JBBPOL010000692.1:0-10934 GCA_038091435.1 Leccinum variabile | reverse complement strand
GAAATGCAGCAGATCGAGCGTGAAGACATCAACCTATATCTGTGGAAGTCGTTGCAGAGACTGCATAGAATATGGAGGACACCCACTGGCAAAGATCGCTGCTTCGCTTGGCAGGTGAGGTGGTGTTTGTTTTTCTTTTGTGTGACCTAACGAATCTGTGTCAGGAATTTTTGAACCGTCTCAAATCGAATGGTATTTCCTTCGCCGAGTCACAAGTTTGCGCCAATCTTGCTCTCTTTGAGAAGCCAAAGCCATGTCCGTCATGCGAGGTGTTGACGACGCTGTGCACCTCGTGTCACGTTGTCATTTGCTTGAATTGGGATTGTCCCGCATCCCGGCTCATTCCATTCCAGTCATGCTCCCGCAATAACTACATGGCCGCCTGTCTGCCTTGCTTACACAACGCACAAACCATCCCGCCTCTCGGTCAATGTCCCAAATGCAACCTCTGGTTTGGTGACAAAAATCTGATGTGGTGCCTGGGCCGACCCAAAAAGACTACGGACAACGGCAGGGTTCGAGAGCACCCACCCAAGCTTATCGCGTGTTCTTACTGCAACCCAGGTCAAGCCGTGTCAAAATGCTTCAATTCAAGATGCTGGTCCAGAGAAGGAGAATTCAAAAGTCTAAGAATCTGCCAATCGTGCTCCCCTGGGGGTGGGTTCTCGTGCATGTGCGAAGATTTGTGGGTCTGCGACAACTGCAAAGAACCACCGATGGCAGAGTGTCTCTTGCAGTGTCCACAATGCAAGCGGGCGTATTGTTTCTCCAGGTGCTCGGTGTACATCCATTTCTGCCTCGAGTGCGATCGGACAGCGCTGTGCAACGACTGTGCGGAAGAAGACTGGAGTTCGTTTACGGAGCTGGACGGGCCAAAGGTTCGGGCGGAGCTGGTGCCCGCATGTCGGACCAGTTCCTGTCAGACCGCTTCCTGCTCGAAGATGTTTTGTGAGAAGAACCTGGAAGGGCACAGATGCGCAGAATGCTGCCTGACGTATTGCACTCCGTGTCTGGACAAAGGCGGCTGGTGCAGGTCCTGCGACCGCCTATTTTGTGAGGAGTGCACGAGGTATTGCGATAGTTGTGGCGAGAAGTATTGCATTAAATGCCTGCTCGAAAAGACGTATTGCGATGACTGCGCCCCCTGGATAGATCATTTTAAAATAGTTACATGAGGTATTGCGATATTTGTGACGACAGGTATTGCGGTGAATGCGAGCATGATTGCGTCGACTGTAGCCATACCAGTGACTCTGAGTAGATCTATTAGATTTAAAATCGATTGCTTGCATGTGAACTTGAGGTACTTTGCATATGTACTTGACTCGAGGCTCCACCAGATCACTTGTCCACCTGGTGCAGCGCTCGTCTTCGCCTATTTCAGCACACCCATCCGCAACGCCCTGCCTCGATTTCCCATTCCTATCATGTTCTCCCTTGTGTGGGCTATGGTGCGTGTGCGAATATAATTGGATTTGCGACCAATAAGCGTGGGGGACATCGGATTCTGTGCCGAGTGTGGTCGGACGAAATTGTGCGATGACTGCCTGGAGGAAAAGATTGAAACTCGTTTTCGTATGCGGGGCCTCTGAGAAGCGACGTACCGTGCTAAGCGAAAGCTTGTCCGACGCCGCGTGTTGGTATGCAGCCTGGAAGAACCATTAACAACAATGTTTGAAATGTATGTTGTGCAGTTCATGCTTGCTGCACCAGCAGTATTTCGCCTGCTTACCGTGCCAATTATGTGGCGCGCCGTGGAAATACGCAGACGGACGCGAGTACTGATAACTTGGGCACGTCTTCGCAGTCTTTTGGACGTCGACAAAAACCAGCCAGGCGAGATCTAGCGTCGTCTTCGGGTGAACGAACGCCAATCTCGCATGTACTTCCCAACCATAAGTAACCCGACGAACACAATTCACGTCCGACCTTTTGTAATGGTCAATCGGGTTCCGCGAACGCATCCGGTCTGTCGTGTCGAACTTACCACGCGCATAGCCGCGGCTTGTCTGGTATGGCTTTTCCCCCGTCGGGGTGGAGCAGATGGATGAACGGATTCTGGAAACCATTCAGTCCGTCCGAGGTGAACACCAACTGGTGTCGGACGCCCATGCAGGGTAGTCGATCGACTTGGTGAATTGTTCACCAGCAATGCGTGTCTTGTCGTGGAAGACCACGAAAGTGTCCTGGTGAACCAGTTGCAGTACTAGTACATCAGCAACGTGGATCAGCGATGAGGCATGTCCGGATTATACCACTCCTGCCAAGCGATCTCGATGCCCGACGGGTGCCATATAGAAATCAGCACCGACTAGGACGACGAGGGGGAAAGACAATACGCATCGTGATGCCGTTTGGGGGGGGTGGGTGTCCACGGACTGATACGACAAAATCATACTGCCAACGGGCCGGATGGACGACGAAGTCGGCATACATATCTTATACTTGGGGATTTTCTACGTTCAACAGCCTGAGGTAAGGAGTTCTCGATGGACCGATATGATGTTAACTCACCTGGTGTGACTCGGACCGGCTTCTTCTTCGTCATCGTCTCGATCGAGTAGTATACGCGGTTGTCGGGGATGTTGGAAAAGTACTTAGATCGTACCATACGCGACTGAAATAAAGTTCGCGCGTTCACACCGACTCATCGCCGTGATGTGAGTCCGGGACATTGCATTGAGCATTAGGTTGGCAGAATCATACATACGGACGCAGACAAAGTAGTCTGGTGCCATCAGTTTCCTCTGGGCCTAACCGTCGGATTGCCTGCGAAGTAACTTCTTTGGCTCAATTGATCGTAGAGGCTGGGCAAGTCGTTCAACGGGCGGGACGGTACAGGGAGTACTGGCCTCGGGTATATGCGGCGAGGGCGGGATATCCGGTCACAGGCGCTTCAAGGTTAGAAAAACGAGATGGCTCGACGTTGTTTTTCCCTAGCCAAGCAGTAGTAGAACCATAAGTAGTCGCTTGGCAGCAGCTGTCAGTGTCGAGATGCTAATTACCGTTCGTCTCACGTGACAGTCTACAAACACAGATATAAATAAACCCGTTTCAGTCGACGTCCCGCTCCTCGCGTCATCGTCATGTCCGACCCCATTAAATCACCACTACATGCGGTCGTCGCTAATATAGTCACTTCCGCCCACACTGAGCGTGCGCTTCCGTGCTTGGCCGAACTCGCTGACCATGCCTTCGCTCTTGCTGATCAGCAAGCTGGTCATGACCCAAGCAACGCCCCTTCAGACATCTGCACCAAAAATCGCCAGGCAAGGATACTCTACACCGTGGAAGACAAAGTGAAACTCCCAATCAAAGTGGTCTTGTACCAGGATGCGCCTGCGGCGCGAATCCAGCGAGTGGTTGTCAACATGCAAACAGAAACCATGCAACTTGAATGTGATGGCCATCCCAGTCTTTCCATAGAAATGCAGCAGATCGAGCGTGCTCGACAAGAGATCAAGCTATATCTACAGGAGTCGTTGAAGAGACTGGATGATGTATGGAAATCACCATGGACATCCGAAAGTCGCCACTCCGCTTGGCAGGTGAGGTTGTGTATGTTTTCTTTTGAGTGACCTAACGAATCTGTGTCAGGACTTCTTGAAACGTCTCGAATCGAATGGTATTTCCTCCGCCCAGTCACAAGTCTGCACCGATCCCCCTTTATGTCCGTCATGCGAGGTGTTGACGACGCTGTGCACCTCGTGTTCCACTGTCATTTGCTTGAGTCGGGATTGTCCCGCATCCCAGCTCATTCCATTCCAGTCATACTCCCGCGATACCTATATGGCCGCCTGTCTGTCTTGCTTACAGAACGCACAAGACGCACAGACTATCCCGCCTCTTGGTCAATGTCCCAAATGCAATTTCTGGTTTTGTGACCAAAAGCTGATGTGGTGCCTGGGCCGACCCAAAAAGACTACGGACAACGGCAGGGTTCGAGAACACCCACCCAAGCCTATCGCGTGTTCTTACTGCAACTCGGGTCAAGCCGTGTCAAGATGTTCCCATGCAGAATGTTGGTCGACACAAGGAACAGTCAAAAGTCTAAGAATCTGCCAATCGTGCTCCCCTGGTGGGATCTCGTGCACGTGCGAAGATTGTTGGGTCTGCGACAACTGCAAAGAACCATCGATTGCAGACTTTCTCAAGCAGTGCCCACAATGCAAGCGGGCGTATTGTGTCCCCGGGTGCTCGGTGTACATCCAATTCTGCCCCGAGTGCGGTCGGACAGCGCTGTGCAACGACTGTGCGGAAGAAGACTCGAGTTCGTTTACGGAGCTGGACGAGCCAAAGGTTCAGGTGGAGCTGGTGCCCGCATGTCGGACCAGCTCCTGCTCGAACATGTTTTGTGATAAGAACCTGGAGGGGCACAGGTGCGCAGGATGCCGCCGGACGTATTGCACTCCGTGTCTGGACGAAGGCGGCTTGTGCATCTTCTGCGAGCGCCTATTCTGTAAGGAGTGCAAGAGCTCTTGCGGTAGTTGTGGCCAGAAGTGTTGCATCGACTGCCTGCTCGGGAAGTCTTGCGATATTTGTGAAAAGACGTATTGCCATAACTGCGAGCCCGTAAGGTATTGCGATATTTGTGGCGACAGGTATTGCGGTGAATGCGGGCATGATTGCGTTGACTGTAGCCGTACTAGTGACTCTGAGTAGATCGATTGAATATAAATATCGATTACTTGCATGTGAACTTGAGGTACTTTGCATATGTACTTGACTCGAGGCTCCACCAGGTCACTTGTCCACCTGGTGCGGCCCTCGTCTTCGCCTATTTCAGCACACCCGCCCTGCCTCGATTTCCCATTCCTATCACGTTCTCCCTTGTGTGGGCTATGGTGCGTGTGCGAATATAATTGGATTTGCGACCAATGCCGAAGCTTCCCGCCGCAATGCAAGCGTGGGGGACATCGGATTCTGTGCCGAGTGCGGTCAGACGAAATTGTGCGACGATTGCTTGGAGAAAAAGATTGAAACTCGTTTTTGTACGTGGGGCCTCTGAGACGCGACGTACCGTGCTAGCGAAGCTTGTCCGACGCCGCGTGTTGATATGCAGCCTGGAAGAACCATTTAAAACAATGTTTGAAATGTACGTTTTGCAGTTCATGTTCGGGACATTGACCGAGACTTGGAAGCGGGACAGTGACCCATTCGGACTTCTGGACTGGAATGGAATGAGCCAGGATGCGGGACAATCCCAACTCAAGCAAGTGACACAGTGACACGAGGTGCACGGCGTCGTCAACACCTCGCATGACGGACATGGCTTCTCGAAGAAAGGGGAATCGGCGGAGACTTGTGACTGGGCGGAGGAAATACCATTCAATTCGAGACGTTCCAAAAAGTCCTGCCACAGATTCGTTAGGTCACATAAAAAAAAAAAAAAAAAAACACCATCTCACCTGCCAAGCGGTGCAGCGATCTCTTGTCGAGCACGCTCTATCTGCCGCATTTCTATGGGAAGACTAGGATGGCCATCGCATTGCATGGTCTCTGTTTGCATGTTGACGACCACTCGCTGGATTTGCACCGCAGGCACATCCTGGTACGAGATCACTTTGATTGGGAGTTCCACACTGTCTTCCACAGAGTATAGTATCCTTGCCTGGCGATTTTTGGTGCAGATGTCTGAAGGAGCGTTGCTTGGGTCATGGCCAGCTTGCTGATCGGCGAGAGCGAAGGCATGGTCAGCGAGTTTGGCCAAGCACGAAAGTGCACGCTCAGTGTGGGCGGGAGTGACTATATTAGTGATGACCGCACGTAGTGGCTCAATGGGGTCGGACATGACACAAGGAGCGGGACGTCAACTGACATGGAGCAACGTCCTCGAGACTATCAACAGCCCGTATGTTCGTCAACACTCGCCGTATTTTGTCGCACTGCCGGATGAAATAACGATGCCTTGCACGATGCCGAATATCATTGTCAACGACGCGCGGCGCGTACGATGTACGGTTGGTACATCTTCAACTGCGAGGTCGTGGAAGAGAGTGATTTAGTGTTCACGCCGCAAGGCAAAGTCATTTCTGAAAAACTATTGGCGAGGTATCTCTTATGCTTCTGTGAAAATAATATAATAAAACAGTACTCTGCGCTTTCATAAATGAGTATATAAAAAAAGTGTCCCGTTGAACGGTTCACGAATACAAATTCGGCGGAACGACTGCTTCCTACTCCCGGCTAAAATTCACTAGTAAGCCCTGAATGATAACAATTGAAATGAGTGGTGAGATACCGACTCGCACCCGATATCTATAGAGGGTAAGTCTTAAGGCGAGGATGGCTTTGATGAATCGCATGCGGCATGCTTCTGAACGTCAATAATGAGGCGGGGGACGTAATAATGAAATCAGACAACTTACCGGAGGGGTGATGGTGAGACGGGACGCAGCTTTCATGAATTTACCGATGGCCGTGCACGAATCCTCAATGCCAGAGTGTGCATCGTAGAAACGAATGGTCTCAGCGAGACCCACCTCCTCAATCATGAACAAAGCGTGATGCTCGATATCGCTCTGGGCTGAAGCGAGAGAGGATATGGCTGTCTTCTTTCTCTCCAACGCATCCTTCATCATAGCGGATCGCTCATGAAGGGAAGGGATTGGATTCTTGGGTAGAATCTGTTGACAGGGGGGAAATCCAATGTTTACTGTACCACCCAGTGCAAGATATGAAGACTCACCAATCTAGTCTTAGCTGTATTCAAGGGCGCTCTTTCGGCTGCTGCACTTAAATCACGTTTGATAGGACGACTCGGAGGTGGTGAATGAAAGGATGGGAGAAGAGGACAACCGGTGTCCACGGTGCGGAACGGTTCAATGTCGAATTTGCGTGGCATTTCGAGTGAGTCTCGGCCGTGGTCTTTCAACAACGTTGCGGGGGGTTTGGGAAAAATCCCACTACGTTCGTGTACATGCCCGAATAAGTAATATCTTACAAAAACGACGGTCCGGTCTATTCCGAGGCGAACCCACTAAACCCGAGCTCCTCCATTAGTGCGAATAGGGCACTGCGAGCGCGCCCGAGCTCGGAAGTGGGAAGTGATGGAATCGAGGAAGTAATGACCAAATTAAGGAAATGAAAAATTCGCGCTTGTTCCCCTTCAACAGCGTCACGCCTCCGAACACACATTTCGTCCTTGCTCCAGTTGGTTCCTTGCAAAAAGTCAACGTGCATGGATACACTTACCTGATATTATATATTAGTATATTATATTAGACACGCGTGACTTGAAGGACTTACCGACGCGAGGGTATAAGCGACTGCAGCTACTGCGACGCCGTGGTCTTGAGCCGGCCGCCATGTCCAGGCACCCCCTTCATCTTGGAACGCGTCTTGGAAACCAAAGAACCCAGGAGAGCCTGGGTCCCTAAGCGCCGAGTACAGGAGGTTGCGAATACCGCCGTTATCGAACCATTGACGCTAGGATTGAATTTAATATAGATAGTACCGTCGAGTTAGTAAGGCCGCTCGCTCACCTCGTCTTCGTAGTGTTTATGCCACATGGAATACCCGAACCTGCTGTCCCAATTCAGGTACCATGCGACGGCACTTTCCTGGTCGTGACTGAATAACGTGCCGGGAGGTCCGGGAAGATGGGGCATCATTGCCGGATGACCCGGTCTTGAGACGAGTAGGTGGATCGTTGCTTGAACAGAGTTGTCGAAGAAGATTTTTTCCGCTTTGGCAATCTAAAGGGATTGATTAGTGTAATGTGCTACAAAAGCGAACCGCCGCTTACCGTTGAATGCAACTTGATTCGAAATCGTTCGCTAGCCGTCGAGGCGAGGACTTGAACGCCTTTGATGTCGATCGTTTCTACAGGGATAGTGGTAAGATATGCACGGACATTAACATGAATCGACTTACGATCCTCCTCAGGTGCCCAGAGCGGGTTCATCCCTTCGCACCGTTGTCTCGCGAGAGAGATGGCCCGGGGTATCAACGTTTGACGGTGTACTCGCGGGATGTGGAGGGCGGTCTCGGAAAATAGATAATTGAACGCGTGATAAAGGATGCGCCTCCAGTTGATGGGGAGGTTTGAGAAGCCAAGATCTACAGAAGAAGAAGATCAGATGGATTGTAGAGGACGAGAGCGACTTACATCTGGCGACGCAAAAGTGCGTTTCTTGTTCGATCCTGTCGAGGATATCCGCCAACTCGAACGTCGGATTATCCCCAGGTTCCGAGAGCGGCGGCGACGGGGGCTCATCTTGAGGAAGAGTAAAGGCGACGGGCCCAGCTGGCAGGGCGTCGTGAGGTAATACGGATTGCACGTCCCCTGGTTCTGAAGCCGGGGGCGACAGAGGCTCAGGGACGGCCTCAATCGCCGCCCCCGGGGGATCAACTTCCATAGGGACGAAGGCGTCAGTAGCGGGGGGCTCCCGAGAAGCTGCATAGAGGATAAATGAGTCGAAAATTTCTAGATACTCAGAGTCAGTGATATCAGAATCGACACTGGGGGGGTGGTTATCAGCCATGGTGATGGAAATAAAGCTGGGAAGGTGAGAATCGTTAGCGGGTTTTAACTCTCTGGGCGAGGTGGCTTACCAAAGGACTCGCCGCGTGCCATGATCGAAGAACGATTCTTATTACCTGTACAATTGTGCCGATTAAAAGTGGGGTATAGGTACTATAGGAGCAGAGTGAAATTATCCCACCGCATACGGTCACGTGAGCATCCGGAAAATACAACCACGAACAACCACGAACAATTCGGAAGGCGAGGCGGGAAGACCCGAAGGATCATCGATCAATCGATCATCGATCGTCGATCGTCGGAAACCTCGCCGTCAGCATCGAGGACAGCGTGACACAACCCTCCAAGTCGCTCTCCCACACGGAAGCGTTCAACGGCGTACGGCCGCGTACCACCTTACTTTGGGGCGCCTACCTTCTCTACTTTTCCGTGACTCGTTATATTGATCGTTCCTTTTCTTTGCTCCGCTTCACCTTACTACTTCTTCACGAATTTTGACGGTAACCTCGTCGCTTGTTTCCTTTTCTTTTCTTTTGAAAGAAACGCACGGTTTGAAAATGACACGAATGTGTGATCATGTCGTCGAACTTACACTTCATGATGATGGCTCCCGCTGTTATCTAAGGTAAGGCTTTGGCTTCTTATAATTCACAGACAACGAAGGTCCGTAGTGTTTAACGTGCAAGTTAGATACATAACTTGAACGTGAGGTATATCCGTTGTAAGGTCATATACGAGCGTGTCGTGTCGAAACGAAGGGGGTAAACGAAAATGAGCATCACATGAGTAGTACTATGGTGCGCAGTTCTTGCTCACGCTCACAGTAGATATCGGAATCCGGGTGCCTATGGGGACTTTGGACGTGTCCACGGACTCGGACGCATCGAGATCGGGTTCACCAAACTTGGCATTTCGGTACGCATTCTCCCATCCGAGTCGGTAGAGATCTAACGAACAGGGAGAGGCGTTTCGTGTCACGACGGACGAATGAGCATACTAAAGATTCAGGGGACGTACGGTGAGCACCAAAGTCGAGAGCGCGGCAAAAAAAAACATGAGTGCGCCAGACAATGTGGAACGGAAGGAGCGTCACGTCCCAGACAATGTACCATTTGACTAGCTTACCACCGAAACCACGTCTACTATCAGCCGAATTATAGATCAGTAAGACCGCAGCAATAGGTCTGCATCGTTTCCATCAACGATACGGTTGGATGGCCGCAGTGCCCAAGGAAGGTGTACAACCTGTTACGTTAACAGTGGAACCGCCTTAACAGACAGATTTGGACAACAACAAGCATGTCACTCTATGATATTCCAAGTCGAACGTACACATGTGCGATCGAGGCCGAACCACTCTGGACACACAGATCTGTGATCGTGTCAGTGCCAGTGTGGAGGGATATCTGTCTGGATTAGTAGTGGGGTGGGTAAGCGGGCTCAGTTCATGAAATTAGAAAAGGACATCATCCGGACCTGCCTGCCAGTGCGCGGCCGTGGGTGCTTCAGCCTGACTGCCCAAGTTTTGAAACCCCTCCTTTGGAACCGACTTCATGCGGCCCCGCAAAAAGCAGCAGTCGCTGTTAGATCGTGGTTAGTGATTGCGATGACACTGTGATTCTCACTGAGGAACGACTCACTGTCGTCCCTGCATTGCAGGGCCTGAAGGCCTGACGTTTGAGTAAGTGACACGGTTGTCAACATGCAGGCACTGCTTGCATAAGTATCGATCCTTCATGAGGGCGGAGTTGAGATATGATATATCAGAGCGGAGTGTAGTACGCCTTTACGCCATGCTGTAATCGAGACGCCAAGTCCCCGACTCCTGGGAGAATATTGATCAAATACTGAACGTGTTGTTGAAATGAAAAAGCAGTACGGTCTGGACTTGTCCTCAAGGCCACTAATCCGAAAACACAGTGGATACAAGGGAAGAAGTTGGGATTAATATTGTTATATTCGTTTATCGGCTGTGATTCATGATATATGATGTACGATAAGGTCAGGACAGGTCGAAGGGCGAGGGATAAGCCTACGCAATGCAGTGAAACTCAGACGACGCGACGACTCGGATGGGGGACGCGGCGAAGAGACGACGGTGAGGACCCCTACGACGTCTTCACCCTCGTCCACACCAACCCTCGCAAGCAGAAGTGCGAGTCGTCGGCGGCGTTTTACGTCGCAACGACGGGCCAATCGGGCACTGGAGCATATTTGGGGTCGACATGTTGGACCCCATCTGTTCTAGGAGGGATAAGAGAACCCTCGCCAACATGGGTAGTGTCTACATTATTAACTAGAGGAGATGAAGGTGGAACAGATTTGTCGGGATGAGCAAGCAGAGTAGACTTTGGACGCGCCAGAACAGAGGTGCGCCGCCGCTCCAGAGCTTGCTGCAGTGCGTCCGCCATCGTGTACACCAAACGCTGTGACGGATCTAGATGCGATC
>JBBPOL010000691.1:0-10937 GCA_038091435.1 Leccinum variabile | reverse complement strand
CCCCCGAGGGCATCACCGACGGTGCATTCGATCCATTCCGATGTCCTTGCCTTTGTGATGACAGGCACCATTCCTTTCCGTACCACGGCTTTCCGTCCAGCTTTCGAGACACTCCAAGGCACTTCAGCGGTTATTCGCGAGGCGCGTGTTTGGAGCCCGCTTGTATTAGCAACGATGGACTTCCAGAAGACCGTCGTCAGCTCGACTGGAAAGTTGGACGATTACTTGCGCCCCGTCCAGTGGGTTGTTTCTGGGAAACAGGGTGGCAGTGAAGTCCTTGTCATTCTGAGCCCTTACGAAGTCGACCACTTGATGCAGCGCATCAGGTTGCTCAGAAAGGTTCGACTCCATTTGTACGCGCCCCGCGTCGCCAAGTTGGCGAAGCCATGCGACGACCTTGCGTTGTATAGCATCCCCGCGGTTCCCGCTGGCTGGACGCCGTCCGTGGTTCTCATGGACCAGTTGAACGTATTTTCAGGTCAGCTGTACCTGAAGGACCATGAGACGTACGTACGACTGTGTCGGTTCCTATGCGTGTACGCGGGGGAGTTGCAAGGCGGAGAGGGTGAAGGCATCAAGGTCGGGAGCGATGGGTTTATCGCGCCGAAGAATCGACCGGGGCATTATTCGCAGACCGGGAACACATTCAAGAAGACGCCTGTTGGCTTCTTGCGGACGTTAATGAGCCTTCGGAGGAAGGGCATGCTGTTTGCGTCGACGCACATGGGGAAGCTTCTGGATGGACAACTACTTTTGGAAGGCGATTTCGATGGTTGGGATGATGTGCGTCGTGATTCAATTCCTCTTCGTTAACTTCTAGCTAATGGCTTGCGCGATCATACAGAGCGCTAACATGTGATGATGGGAGGTGAGAGTTTGTAAGATCTATATGATACCCTTGGCTGTTGTACTACTCTTTTTCCTTCTATGTTGTTGTGTGTGTATTATCATTTGTTGTACGTCCGAGTTGAATGATACCCAGATTCCGTCCCCGTACCGCCTGGCGTACGTTGCGCGATCCAGCGATATGTACATAGTGCTCTGTGACAGAACCATTAGCGCCTGTAGATAGAGTAAAATGCTTCATCATACCGTCCTGTTTTCGTCTTGCGTGGTTGCTAGCCTCTACGGGTTACTAAGGGTACTATCGAAGGTGCTTCCGGCGGTGTTGACGCTGCTGCTGGCAATGTCGGTGCAGCTTCAGCTGCTCTTGGCGCGGTGGATGTTGCCGCTGTTGGCGTGAATGCAGTGTCACCCGCTGGTGCCACGGGCCCTCCGGGAGTCCGAGTCAATCCTGCCGACTCTGGATCACCTCTGTCATCCAGGTTGTCTAATGGGCCATCACCGTTATTGTTTGGGTCATGCGATGGGGGGTCGTCATCATCGCCGGGGGGGAGGAAATCGGACTGATCCCTGCCCGGCACCTAAGTTATATCTAGAACGTGATCGGGTGAGTATACATATTGATGTTATATTACATGCCTCATCGTGTATGCGCTGTCGTTGTGTAGGTCGTGTATCTGTTTCATCTTCATCTTCATCTGCACGAGGTCGACGTTCCGGTCGCTCCGAGTGAGCAGAAGAACCGGGCGCAATCATGGATGCCAGTCGCGCTCGAAACTGGTCGGACAGATGCGCTGTTCGTATCGCATTTCTTTCGTCTTCTGACGAGTGCTGTACTAAGTGTCGATACCAGGTCCGTGCTGATTTGAGGAGCTTGCGGTGGCCCTTGCAATACTTTCGACATAGGCACCACCACTGCCACTCTGTCGACATGAATATCAGTGGAAGAAAGTCTGTTCATGCAGAAAATAGTAAGCCTTGGTATATATATGCATGCAAAGAACACTTGCCAGTGACGTCACGCGGCATTCACGGTGAATGTTACTCGTTTACGGTAGATCTCAGCACACTGTGGTAGTTTCCAATTTCAACAATCACTGGGGATTTATAAATTTTAGGTAACTCAGTACACGGTTGGTAGATGGCCACGACGATGTCGCGATACTCAACTAGACCCGACCCTAAGTTAGGTGGCAGGAAGACACAGTAAGTGGGGGGTCACATAATACCCGTTTAGGCTAAGGCTTGTCGACCCCCCAGCGTGGTGCTACCCGTTTACCGAGTACCTCAACTGACCCTTTCCTGTACTACTCTTGCATCACCTATCAGTCAGCATGGAGGGCGTTAAGGCAGCAAAGTATGTGTGCAAAGTCTCTACGAATCCAAGTGTTCAACCCGTAATTCAAAATTCACAGAAGACGCAAACTCACAGATAAATCCATACCAAACGCACTTGCCCAATTTCCCGAGTTCACGCAAGAGTCCAGAATGTATCAAAGCTTGCTGGAGATGGAGCAAAAGCTGGATTGGACTATGACGAGGAAAAGAGTCGAGGTTCAGGACGCGTTGGCCCGCAACCCGACCGTATGTCACGTCGCGCGTAGATGTCTCTGGTTTGATGGCTCATTCACGCGGTCTTTCGCAGGCGACGCGAACACTAAGGATGTTCGTTAGCCATACTGTCTCTAGCCAGACATGGCAGGTCGGCGAAGGTGATGGAGAAGCAGACGCGGTGAACGTCGAGACCGGACAAGGCATTCCAGCGTGGTCGCTCAAAATCGAGGGACGTCTTCTCGAGGTACGTCTGAATCGATCTGCCACGTTCAGTCGGGTGTTGACGATGGGCAGCCACCCAATCAACGTTCTCGAGACAAAACGACGCCGCGAAAGTTTTCGACTTTCGTCAAGAGGATGATCGTGGAACTTGATCGTGATCCTCATTTGTACCCAGACGGCAACATAGTCGAGGTGTGTTCTAATTTCTTTGTACTCATACAAATCTTTGACTGAGAATGTCCGTAGTGGCCTCGCCCCCAGGGTGGTCAATCCCCGCTCGACGGCTTTACGATCAGACGAACGGGTGATCAACCCACTCGGGTTCGAATCTTGATGCACCTCGAACAGAATCCGGAACAGTACAAAGTAAGCCCTGATTTAGGTAACTTCTTTCACGATGTTTCCCCTTCCGGCATCTCACGCTGGCTTGTCAGCCTACGTACTGGGAGTCAAGGAAGAGAGTCGGTTAGGTGTCATACAAACGTTATGGAACTACATCAAGCTCAATGGCCTGCAAGATAAGGTTGACCGTCGAAGAATTAAAGCAGACGACTTTCTGCGCCCGGTATGTCCATGGTATACCATGGTATGGGTAATCCCTTGTTAATTTCTTGATTTCGTAGATCTTTGGTGGAGATTCTATCGTATTCCAGCAACTGCCCGAACTGGTCAACCGCCATCTCATGCCGCCTGACCCTATCATGCTCTACTATACGTTCAATCCCGGAGTTCCGCCAGCGGAACGGCCATCCGCCTGGGACATCGAAGTTAAAATGGAGGACACTGCCACGAAAAATCGAATGGCGGTGATCGTCCAATCAAGCAAAGAGAGCGCACAAGATCTTGGCAAATTGGACGACGAGGTGGAGTTTCCATCGCCATACTCCGCCGATTTGATCTCATCGTACAGCCACTTTGTTTTGTTTTTCAGATTTCGCTCCTCGCGCAGTCATTGCATAACTCGCACACCAAGCGCGTATTCTTGCAAAGTTTCGCCGACGACCCCGCGAAATTCATTCAGACATGGCTGGAATCGCAGTCTCGAGATCTAGAGAGCGTCCTCGGCAGTGGGCCGAGCGAAGGTGCCACCATTCGAGCGGAAGAGCTTCGGCGGAGCGATTTCTTTAGGCTTCCGTGGGTTGAAGAGGCTGTTGCGATACAAGAGGGCGTGCGTTTGGCTACGAAGCCGTGAAGTGGACGACTCGGAGGGTGGAGCGTGTTTTATAATTCTCCTGTCGATTGTTCTTTATTTAGCTTGACTTGTTATTGTTCGGACCAATTTGACACGAGTAAATGTGATCGACACCCGGACAAGGCCGGCCCACAAAAATAAAAGTCGGACCACCCGACGCTGAAACCTGGACAATTTCTTTCTCCACATCCATGACCAGTAAACAGGTAAGACCCTGCCCCATTCATTAACGTCATTAAATCTTATGTCTTTCGTACAGCTCGGCAAGTTCAAACAGGTTCGTCTTCGCGAAGCTGCGGTTCTTTGTGCGGTCAATTCACGCTGAGGCACCCATGGCGATTAGTGGGCCGGCGAGAAGATCTCCTCTCGCGACAAGACGGTCTCGGTCGGTGACGATCTCAAGGAGTTAGAGCAAGATATAGAGCTGAGGAAGCAAGGTATCATCCGGTACGCCCCTTTCTGGTGCCATTGCTATGTGGTTGCTCATTCCAAACGGTCAGGCTGCAGGCAGTATCGGAAGACTACCACCATGTCCTTTCAAAGAAGAAAGAGTTTCCGTCCGCTGGAGAGGCGCAGAAGCTCATGGCGCTGGACGCGCTGGGGATAGTCATGGTCACGCACGGGGAAGAGTATGGTGACGATTCCGCGTTTGGTGAGTGTCATCCCGACCCCTCTGTATGACCCAGTTGACGGGTCCTTGTTACAAGGGACGTGTCTTGTCACCCTGGGTAGGGCTCACTGCAAGATAGCGACGCTTCAGGAGGCGTACGAGCTTACTTTCAAGGATACGTTTATGTCATCGTGCGAGAAGTTTGCACTAGACATCAAGGACTACGAATACCAGCGCAAGAAGCTGGATAGTCGGAGGTGAGTCGGTAGCTGTTGCCCGGACGATCTCCACGCTTACAAGTAGTAACAATCCAGACTGAGCTACGAGGCAGTGATAACCAAACTCGATAAGATCAAAAACTGTAAGAAGGAAAAGGAAAAGGAAAGGCGCGAGGCAGAGGACGAACTGCAACGGTGTCGACTCCGCTTGTAAGTTGGACCATTCGTGTCGCTTTCCTGATCGCTCACACCGAAGCAGCGAGGAGACCTCCGAGGATGTGCGCTCTCGGATCCAGATTATACAGGAGAACGAAATTTTGCAGCTGCGCGAGTTGACGAAATTCCTTGACATCCATCTCGACTTCGCAAGGCAGTACTTTGAGATCTTGAATGAAGTGAAAGGTGGATGGTGTGACGAGTGAGTGCCTCTTCATGACCATCCGATATGTCGCTGATGCTGCAGGCAATAGGTCGACATTGACCAAGTTCGAGAACATGAGGATCAATTCTCAATCACAGCCACTTTCGTTCGTTGAGGATGATAAGTACTCCTCCAGTTGTTCTAGGCATTCCACCTCTTCGACTGGTACGCCGTCGGTGGAATCAGTGGACACCACTGGCGTTCGTACGCCAGTTCGACCCAAGCTAGACACGGAAAAACCAACCACTCCCGCTCTTTCTCGGTCTACTTCCATTTCTTCCCGCAAGCGTTCCGACAGCGGCATTACTGCAAATGGAAGTGAAACAAGACACGGCAAGAAGATGAGCGTCACTGGGTGGGCTTCGAATGCAGTCAGCACTATTACGGGGCTGGGAAAGAAGGACAGAGACCTGTTCACTGCATTGACGAATGAAGACGAAGAGAAAAACAGCGCGGATAGCCCTGAGGTTTCACGCCCGCCCAGCTCAAGGTCTTTTGGTCGCAAGTCGCCCAAAGTCAAAGCTGCTGAATTGCCTACGGATTCGCCTCGGCCGAATGGTCGTATTCTGAAGCCCCCCTCTCAGCAAGGGAAGAAACAGGTCAAGGCATTGTATGACTTTTCCGGCTCATCGGACGAGCTCTCTTTCAAAGTCGGAGATGAGATCACGGTCCTCAACGAAGTGCTTGATGACTGGTGGCTGGGGGTGGACAAGGATGGTCGCAAGGGTCTGTTCCCGGCAACATATACCGAATCCGTCTCAAAGATTCGACGATCGTCGCCTTTTGAACCGGAACTCAACCACTCCGCTCACGAACACGAGCCGGATGGTAGGGAACTGATTCAAGATTACATGAACCCACCACTGTCAGCGAGCAGCCTCGGTTTCGACACTCAGAGCGTGTCGAGCACGATACCTGATGACGAGGAGGAGCGATACTTGATACCTGTGAAGTCATCCAACGACGAACACGTCGTCCCGGCTCCGTCCCCGGATATTCCCCTAGTTCCGCCACCTATTCTGTGGAACCGGACGAACTCGGATATCCCCAAGAGACCTCCGCCCCCACCGCCTCCCCGTCGCTCAACTTTTACTGCCATCACCCCCATTATACCTGACCGGCGGCTGCCGATTGAAAACCCCTCATCCGGGCGCACATACACGACAGCACCGAACCATGGCTTTGGGCAGAGACATAATGTCTCCCCGTTCGACAGCCTGGTAGACATGTCCAGCCATCGCAGTTAGATTTGCAACATCCCAAATATTCGTGGTTGCGCAAGAACTGCTTCAGTGTACATTTAAACTTTTACTGGGATCGAGCGTCTTGACCTTGCATCTTTCATTTTGTATAATCCGCCCCTTTCTTCAATGACCTCGAGTGTGTATGGATACTGATAAGTTAAACGGGAATATCGTACAGCTTGGTAGTAGTTGGCTTCCTTTGGGCTACATATGACAATCTGTATCTCTCACATTATGTATTTGTTGGGTTGAATCGATGGTGTATGCGTTGCGTCTGGTCCTGCCTCCTTATAACTGATTGTTAGTCTCGTTTGTCAATAACCCAATCTCACTTGTCCGCACTACATGTCAAATAGTCTGCGGACGTCCTCAAGAAACGTCTCGTTGATTACACAAGAGCATGAGGTGTGACGAGAAGGTGCCAGTCGAGATGTGGAAGAACTGATTGGCCCATCAGCAGTCCACTTGAGAGGAGAGAGTCTGGCCCTGGGGGCAACCCCACTGGTCATCGGGGCCAGGTCCGGTGACCGGTGCAGGGATTACTACAAGGAACGGGACGAATCTCATGTTCTTCAAGAACGAAGTCGACAGGGTCAATGATGAGTGTGCAAGAAGAACAAGAAGAAATGACCGCCACTGGAACACACTACCGAAGGAGCAGAAAGATTCAGAGGCGTAGGAAAATTGTCTCTAAATTTCTGGGCGTGTATGTTTTGATTAAAGCGACCCCATGTAATGTCCATTCGAAAGCTCTGATTGGTTCGGATGCTTACTGCGTCGACGTCGGCAGAAGACTCTTCAAAATTTGGTGCTCCGCAAACCGGAAAGGAATGAGTCGAAGGCCTGTCCGACACAGCGAAGGATGGTTCCCTCCAGAGCCAGAGACGTGCGATTGCCCGGCGGCTTGCCGATACTTATTAAGAGCATGTCTAGTATTGATCCGTCTGACCGAACGAGACTGACAGCCAACACATAGCAGAGGCAACCTGGTAACCATATCTCAGATGGGCCGCGACCCTGCGAGGTACGCCAGCTAAGGAGCTAATCAAGGTGACGAGGTAACGCCTCATAACAAGCGGGTCAAATATCCAACCCCGAACCGCCACATCACCCGCAAGCAAGTCAATATTCAGCACATGGCGCTATCCTGAAACCTTTATGAAACAGGGATGATTTTCCCCATAAATCGAGCCGTCCACCATGGTACCGTGACAGCCCTGAGGTACTGTATACCACCTCTGAAAACCTCGTGGTACACGTCCTTTTTTGCCGTTGTTCTTTCCCTTTTCATCTTGCAAAAACTCGTGCATTGACTCCCCAGCCGGCACAAAGATGTCTGTGTGGCAGATGCCAGCAGACTCAACCGCCATTGCAATCTTAAATGGACATATGACCTATCTACTGCTGGGGATTTATGGGTAAACTGTCCTCTCCCGTCACTCAGAACAGACGAGCTGAAGTTGTTTCTACAGCTGGGAATACATTCAGTCGCTTCATATCGAATACTTATTCTTCCGTGGACGTCTAGGCTTTCGTCTACCGGTGGTGAGTGGCCACGCCTTGCTTAGTGCAGTTCAAATGTCGATTGATCAAGATCCCTTACATCGTTGGACGGGTCTGCCTCCTTATTTATCTCCTTGTGCTGTGAGTCACGAGCGACCTTGGTTACTAGTAGTGAGGTGAAAATCACACATTTTTACGCACAGAGCAATCGGAATGAGCCCACTCTCGGAAAATATCGCGTGTCGACGTCAGTCTCGTTCACGTACCTCTGTTTGGACCGCACCGCTCATCTATTTGTCTCAGCCAGTGTGTATTTCACATACGTGAGCGACCTCGCCACGCCTTCCACATGACTTCGTTTTTTGCTGACGATGGATGGTTAACGATAGATCTCACTGGATGTTGCGCTCGGTTGTTCGTCGACTATCTTCATAATTCGCGCGTGAGTCCAGGATGATGCTACGATCTGGCTGACCTGCATCTCATCTCTTGCGTGGTGTAGGTGGGTGATATGGAAAGGGTCACGTTGGATCCATGCCTTGCTGCTGGTACTTACGCTGGGACAGTGGACCATCATGGTGTATGGTATGGACGCAGAGGTCTTTTATTTTTTACTCAATCCCAATTCACGTCGTCCTTGTCCAGGGATATCCCTCCTCAGATTGATTGACTCGGATGGGGTTTGCATGGTTTACGTCGATCATACGCAAGTGAACGCTGCAGCATTGATATACAGTGACTGATGTCTTTTGCTTGAATTTGCGTCATATTCATTCGAGGTGTTCCAGTTACGGTCTGCGACCTCCTTGTGTTCGTGCTGTCAGTCGTCGGGTTGTCAAGTCAACAATCTCAGTCTCCCTTGACGAAACGCTTGCGAAAGCAAGGAATATTCTATTCTGCTGTGGTAGGGATAGCTTATATTCCACCAACGGTCTGAGGTTCCTCGTTCGTTACTCCTCGGTTCTCATTGCCATTGACAGGTTTTTGCTCTGCTCCACAACACCTGTAAGACCGGATTCCTTTCTAATATGGAACTCCTGTGATTCACTGGTGACCTAGTTCTGTTCACTTTTTTTTGCAGCTGTGGTACGTCGCTGGCTCGCAGTGTGTAACGAACATGACTGACGAAGATATGATAGGTGTCCTCATAAGGTATTGCATATACGTTTCTGCTCGCGACGGATGGCAGGACTGGCTGACATCTACGAAACATCAGCACCATTGCCTCGTCCAGGGCGGTAAGATCATTGCTCACTCTTTCTACCACCAGTCCTTGGTATGTACAGCAATATATCATGCCGCTTGACTCTCACGCGCAGTCCCATCAACAGCGAGGCGACGGGCAACCACATGGAATTCACAACGCATATTGCGATCCAATCGACGACGACAAGGATTCATGAGGACCTGATCGGGCATCCCGACGTCGATAAAGCGGAGTTGTGTTGCTAACCTTGCCGCGTGCGGAACTCGGATGATGATCTTTGTTTTGATTTGATTTTGTCCACGCCCTCAGTGACCGGGATTGCACCGTCAAAGTTTGGCGTAACTTTCAAAGGATGTGGCGTGAACGCTTGTCCGTGTTCATAACTCCCCGTGGTTCTGTCCGTTTTGTGCGGTCTACTTAGAACTACCGGCTGTCGACAAGATTTCGGCTCGGTCACTTCTCGAAAGGGATGGGGACCACGCGGGCAGCACACACATATACCACACAAACATACACACTTCGCACCTAATCAGCTGTATCGTTAGTACTAATGTAGATAACTTCGCTCGTACTCCGAGATCGCGTTTCCGATGAGTTGATTGCGCAGCAGACTCTGACAGTCCGGTCTCACAGTCTGACGTTATGGAACGTCGTCACGGGGGAAGTCTCATTGCTCCCGCTCACTTGTAAGTACATAATGGTGAGTGGTTACCCGAACGAACACCCGCATACACAAGGACTCTCCATACATACCGCATATAGTGACACACCGTGTGCGCGCTAATTGGGGCTTCACACTTGTAAGGAATCGGAGACAGACGGTGAAAGCGTTGACGACGGATCCGAACAGCGCTGAAAATACCGACGCCGGTCCGACGGATGCAATGGATGATACATACTTGAATTCTCCGTATGGTCAATGATAAGGTCGGTGCCGAATCTAATACACGCCAACGATTGGCTGGCACGAAGACTACATAATTGCCTGGTTGAACTCTCTTCCTCGAGCAGGGTCACGGTGACCGAGTGCAAAATTTTGAACCAAAAACAAAACGACACCTTGGAGGCCCTGGCTACTTCCATCCGAACTCGGTTCATTTCTGTAAAGGTTATTTACAAATCAGCCAACCGTTGAACAGCCTTGTGGCACGGGTGCCGCCAAACTGACAGTTTGACAGTGGTAACGTTACACGCTACAATGGCAGGTGAACCGCGGACGTTCGCAAAAAAAAATAGGATAGACCTAAACGTTATTCTAGATGCAAATCAGGAACAAAATTATAGTCTCAAAGTTGTGGAGAGAACTTTTCAAAGAGTTTGTTCAAAGTTTGCCAGTTCTTGGAGGAGGCCTGAGTCAACATGATGGAGACCGTTGAGAGCGGAGCGCCGGTGAAGTGTTTGCAAAAAAAAATTGCACACATAAATTCATTGGAAACCTCAGTTTGATCTGGAGGAATAATCGTTTCTGCCATTAACAAAGCCTTGCAAACATCTTGAGTACCATGTCACAACATAGGTGGAGCACAAAATAAACATACAGAGATAAATGATGCGATTTTCGCTGGCATATTTGGTATCCAATCTGGGACTTTACAAATCACCGAGGATCTCAGAGTGATTCAGAGACCGAAGCGAGAGGGCGTGCTTAAGTTCTCCTATTTCGACCAGGTCAGGATGCCACGGCGTTCTGCTATCAAGCAACTTGAGTGCCTTAGCTGGCGATGCCAGGTATCACGCAAAAGCTGTTGACGTTACGAGGGCAACCGCGAAAAGAGGAGGCGAGGTACATATAGGAGTACTTACCGAACAATTAAAAGTGACTCACATAGTACCACGTCACTGCGACTGCGGATAAAACGTATACCTCGATGGTCACATGTCATGCCACATGGACAAGTAGTGATGAGACCGGGTGCGATTCTT
>JBBPOL010000690.1:0-10938 GCA_038091435.1 Leccinum variabile | reverse complement strand
GAGAATATAGACGCACAGCAAGTGCCTCGCGATCAAAGATATTGATCGAGGGATCGGGATCAAGGCAGAGTCTTCCAAGTGATGGGCCCACCATCTTTTGTGAGCGACCCGAGCTTCCGCCGGGCAGCGTCGAGTTGAACGTTCGGTCAGGAGGTAGTCAACTCGGTATTGAACGTGGCGGGCGGGCAGTCTAAGCAGGAAAAGAATGAAGAGTGTCGTCGAAGAAACAGAGGGTGCAAAAGCGCACCTTACGTCCTCTTCGTTCCCTCGCTACTCCGTCCCACTCGTCAACATCTTCTTGCGCCGCCTCATCGTCTGCGCTCGCGAAATTCGACTCAAGGACATCCTCCTCGTCTACGCAGTGATAAAGTGCAGGACGCCATAAGCCCTACGAGCGAGACAGTGGATTTGGGGCCGAGCTGCGACGGTGTCGAGGTTCTACGAGCGAGACAGTGAATTTTGCGGCGACCCATCAGCATCAAGAGAGTGTAGAGGGAATATAGACGCGCAGCAAGTGCCCCGCAATCAAAGAGATGCAGATATTGATCGAGGGATCGGGATTGAGGCGGAGTCTTCCAAGTCATGGGCCCATCATCTTCTGCGAGCGATCCGAGCTTCCGCCGGGCAGCGTCGAGTTGAACTTTCGGTCAGGACGCTGTGAACTCGGGATTGAACGTGACGAGCGGGAAGTCTAAGGAGAAAAAGATTGAAGAAAGTCGTCGGAGCAACAAAGAGTGCAAAGGCGCACCTTACGTCCCCTTCGTTCCTCCTGCCTCGCTACTCCGCTCCCGTCATCAACATCCTCTTGCGCAGCCCCATCGTCTGCACTAGCGCAATTCGACTCAAGGATATCTTCCTCGTCTACGCAGTGACAAAGTGTAGGACACGATAAGCTCTGCGAGCGAGAAGGTGAATTTTTGGGCGACTCGTCAGCATCAAGAGAATGCAGAGAGAATATAGACGCACAGCAAGTGCCTCGCGATCAAAGATATTGATCGAGGGATCGGGATCAAGGCAGAGTCTTCCAAGTGATGGGCCCACCATCTTTTGTGAGCGACCCGAGCTTCCGCCGGGCAGTGTCGAGTTGAAATTTCGGTCAAGACGTCGCGAACTCGGGATTGAACGTGGCGGGTGGGCAGTCTAAGCAGGAATAGAATGAGGAGTGTCGTCGAAGCAGCAGAGGGTGGAAAGACGCACCTTGCGTCCGCTTCGTTCGTCCTCCCTTGCTACTCCGTCACCCTCGTCAACATCCGCTTGCGCCGCCTCATCGTCTGCGCTCGCGAAATTCGACGTCTATCCCAAAAACCGTTGGTCACGGTCACGGTCACTCGGACAATTTGACTAAAAAGTCCCAAAGTTTGAAATGTAACTTAGCATCGAGAATCTAAGTGGGTCACGGTATGCAACTAGATCGCCCCCATTTTGCATCTCCTACTAGTGGGTATTGTGCTAACATCAAAAGTCACCCACAATCTGCCGTATCATCTTCCCATCCATACGTTTCAAGATAATCTTCCAGGGCAGACTCCGGCATCGAGTCCGAGTCCGAGTCGCTCAAACTGGCGTCCGAATCTGAGTGTGTTGAACTATTTTCATCAGAGTCTTCGTTCCCGTCACGGTGTAGCAAAGTATCAGAGCTGCCTGGAATTGAGTTTGGAATCAGTTAATCATAGTGCACCAAATCGTAGGTAGATCAGAAATGAATATCGATATACCTGGAACATGACTTGAATCATCCATGTTGTCGCAAGTAGTAGTTGGGTATGCCTCCGAAATTTCAGGTCTGAAAACATTAGAGTAAGTGTGCCCAATGCCGAGGCCCCAATGATATCTCATCATCATGTCCCGATCAACAAAGCTAATAGCGCGCAGTCAGCCATGTACACGAGTCCTAGCCGTGCATAATTCGCACCGGTTAATGCAGTAGCGCTTCCAGTCGCCAGAGTCACGAGCGCAAGATGACGCAGCGATGCCATCAGGTCGCAACATACCATCAGCGAAAGAGGGTATGATATGGCAAGCTCGCAGAACATCCGCCGGATCCACGAAACCGAATGCATCATCTTCCGCCATCGGTACAAATCTTGCTGTGTTGAAGGCTGAATGTTGCCATCCCGAAGGGCGATCCTCCAACACTTCAAACCACCGTACCCAAAGGAGTTCGATGCGTCGTGACTGATAATCCCTTGATCCTGGACCAGTGTATATCACATTAGCATGGAAAATCCCCAAAACCCGAGCATAGCAAAAGGGGTGTTGGGAGGATCCATCTAAGCGCGATAATAGCATCACGTCACGGTGATCAGTACGCGGGTTGACTGCATCAGATCCGCGCTGAAGGTCGTAAGTCGTGTAGTTGACTCGAAGTAATCTGTGACGGTAGATTTTGTTGCTTTTGAAGATGACATCAGTCAACTTTGCAGACGAGTCAGTGAGAGCATCATCCCTAAGCTCCACATTCAATGAGACATCCGAGTCATGGGACGGGTCGGTGCCTCGATGAATGGCGATTATCCGAGGTAGGATATGTGCCCTCAGCTTTGTCGTGAAATCCTAAGATCGCGGTGAATATCATGTTCCATTCATAGAGAAGAGAAAACTCACTTTCATCGCAGGATCACCTAGGTTGCTCTGCACAAATTGTGTAAGTTGCTCCGGGAAATTCTGAGACTGGCCGATAACATGGTGGCATTCCGGTGTATGAGGTACCGGGTCTGTCATGTTTGGTGAGCGAAGCCTGGCGCGAATGCTGCGAATGCGAGCTTGTCGGCGTTCGATGGATGCTAGTTGCGAGGTATATTCCTTCTGGCTCGTTCTTTTAAAGCGACATTTGCTGGTCCTATGTTCTAGTTCTCCCTAGTAAATAGTACATGGGTATCAGAATGATCTCGACGCAGATTAGCACTTACTGCTTGTGTCGAATAGGAATCAGTAGTGCCAAACACCCGAATATGCGCGGGATAATCAGCGAGAGCGTGGAGCTTGTACGTTTTAAGATTGAGTCCCTTCGGTCGGCGAGCACTGCCGTTTTGAGACTGTCCCGCAGCTACTGCCTTCGGATTTTGGCGTTCTTGGCGTCTTTTGCGCGCATCGGCTTCGCGACGCAGTTCCTTGGTTGGAAAGGAGGGGCAGGTATCAGAGACAAACCTGCGGAGATAGTTAGCAAGGTTCTTGGTCACTCGTCCCAAAATGTCGAGAGTTTCGTCGGTGTGCAAACGCAGTTTAGCAAGCCCGTGCCAGTGGCAGAGCACAAAGAGCAGCTGCGTGACTTGATCGTTATATGGATCCCGTAATAACCCTGCAAAAACTGGGACCGAACACTGGACACAATATTGCAGCAACGGGCGCGAAGAGAAGGCAAAACGAACCTGCAATATGTCCTCGAAGTCCCGCGCAGCCAACTTCTTCAACTCGGAGACGTTCTTATGAAAACGCCGGATGGTGTCACGACCAAAGGAAGGGACTTTACGAAAACTTGCATACAAGATAGTTCAACAGTTTTAATATCGAAAGAAATATGACTACTCACCGACTGTCGAGCTCGGCGAGGGAAGTTTCTTTCGCACTGTCAACTATCCGAAGTAGATGGATTAATATCGCCTTCCAGACACCGAGTTCAAACTCGTGTAGCAGGTCTACGACTAGTATCAGAAAGAAGTCGAAGCCCGTGTGTCCTAACCTGTCTGAAAATGCATTCTGGCCAAATTGTGCTTAGAATCGTTGACGTTTTGATGACGAAACTCATTATGATACTTACAACTGTTGGTACGAGAGACTGATCCTTGAGTTTGGCTTCTACTTGGGCGGTATCTACGACATATCCTTTTTCGTAGATCAATGCGCGAGCTGAGGTGATCTTGTTGCGACGCTCGACAGTATCTTTGCGAGCTAAAGTCTGACGCTGCACCATATCAATGTCGGTCGCAGTATTTTGGACCTGGTCCTTCGGAATGAGGCATCGGGGACAGGGACACCTGCCGAGATTGCGGACATTTGCAATGAGTACCCTGGTAGCAAGAAAGGTCAGCAGTGAACATTGCCAGATCTCAGGCATACTTCTCTGGGTAATCTGCTGAATATGTGAAAATCCTTGGGTAAAGTCGTCTCTCAAACCCGTCACCACACGAAAGTACAAGACCATGTTCATATGCGTGAAGAAATTCGTCATCAAGGATATCCTTCCACTGGGCGTGAAATAGTTCCCTGTTGCAGTGCGTAAAGAAGGGATCGTTTGGAGGCTTATCCCCCCCTACATGTTCCATCACGAAGTCGCGAAAACTGTCTGGCAACTGATGCAATGCAAAATCATCAACTTTTGCATAGTGAAAACTCCGCAAAAATACTGACCGTTCGGAAATACGCGGCATGTGCACAAAAGTGCGATGTTGGTTGAGCGCGGTCGTACTTCGAGTCATTTCCGAAGAACACATACAGAGGCCATAGCTTTGCCTCGCCAAATGTAGTCAGGTGTGTCGCGTCCGACCAAAACATCAGTGCGACGATGCGCCGAGGCAAACTACAGTTAACCTCTGGAGGCGAGTCCTGCAGTTTTCGGTGCGCTTCAATGAATGACTGTGAAGTGAAGAGTTCTCCCTGAACGTTGATACTCTGGGTCCTATGTGGAGGTTGCCATCGCAATGAGTAGGGTTCAAAGCGGAAACGACTGCAGCGTGCCAGATCTACGAGCTGCTCTCGAATTATTGAGATGAGGGAGCGCCGGTAAAATCCCGAAACAGTGTAGTCCTTTGGGCCTGGGTCTTTGCAGCGGCGTGAAAAGGGGACAGATATGTTGATGTTTCTGCATACCCATCCATCGTCCATCCATTCTGCCGAACCCTGCTGTCCAGGAGCCCTCGGGCCACCCAATTCCCGATCAATTGCTGCCCAGTTGGTGTGCGACACGTCTGCAGGTCGGAAGTCTACATTACCGATTACATCAAGAAGGTTTCTGAAGCTTTTTTTCGACTTTTGCGCCCCTTGGTTCCAATACCAGTCGCCCAATCGCCATGAAGTTTCATTTGGATAAGGGCGAAACGGGTTTTCTGAGTCGAACCCTTGTACCACGTTAACCGTCGGCTCGCAGAGTGGACTGTTCCCCGACTCCCCGCTCTGATCTTCAGGATCATGAACAGGGATAGTGTCACTGTCATAGACACGAAAGAGGTTGAACGAATTCATTTGAGTGGCGTATTCATCACGGCGTGATGGTGGGAAATGATCTTGAATCGGTGCCTCCGGATCCTGCGAACTTGGCACCATACGGGTCGTAGCTGGTTGAGGATATGGGTCATCGGGAGGGGGAAGTGGCATAGGCGATTCCGGGAGCATGTCCCTAAAACGTTGAGGGAGTCGGTGATTTGACCGCCGGCTTCTGCGGACGGCCAACGGCAAGTCATCTTCCACCCGAAGTTCAAGGGTTGTAGAGGGCTCATTGAACTCGCCAACATCTGTGCTCTGATAATGCTGCATTGGTGTGCTGGAAAACGCAGTAGTATACATAGAACGCACATGGAGTTGTTGGCTGCCTTGTGTATCTGAGCGATTCCCGTGTTGACCGCTGGAATTCACGACTGGCTGGCTTTCGTGACTCGGCGACGCCGCGACAGTGACTGAGTGCGACTGTTGAGCAGGATTGGTCTCACTGAGACGTTGTTTCTTCGACGCGTAGGCTTCCTTTGCCATGAGAAGCGCATCCCCTAGCTGCCTTTTGCGTTTCTTGCAGCTTTTTCCGTGTCTTGTGAATGCACCGGGATCATCGAAAGAGCGACCGCAAACACACCTTTGTGCATAGCGCTGCGGTTCCATATTGGTCGCCGTAACTTGATTTCCTCAATGCCGGGCGAGCGATCAGTAAAGCGAAAAACCTGAGCGCTCAGCGTTGGCGAACGTGAGAAACTTATCACACCCGTCCCTGCTGCACGCTCGCTGATTAGCCGCTCGCCCGGGCCAGGCACTACTGTATTCGGAAACACGAGAACCGGTCCGAGTCAACGCTCGCGGTAGCCCCGGGCTCGCGGGACGATCTTGTACCTGGGTGAAGACTGAGAGGATGATCTCTTTACATATGGAGGGGATTCTTTGCGCCAGGTACTACTGTACTATGATTCGTGCCTGCGCCAAGACCATAGTGCTGGTAGTGCAGGTGGCACCCGGCATTGTGAAGCTCCCGTAAATCAACGGTCGTGCTTAGTTTTGATATGAATGTCAACGGCGCGATCGGGCCTCCGCGACCAGACTCAGATCCCAGGGTATATATTGACGCTCACGCGCAAGCGAGTGGAATGGGGGTGATGCGGATCGGATTCAATAGTAACGGTGATTCCAGATGTTCAAGGCCCGGTAGCACCAGAGGATATTGGAAACATTTACATAAGCAGATGCGGCATCATCCAGGTATGATATCGATCAGCGCATCAAGGATGCGGTATACACCTACGCCAATCTTTGCCTTTGGAGGCCCTCGGTAAGCATACTAGCGTTGTTCCCCAGTTGGAAAGCTTCGAGGTACCTTGCCCTGGCCTTCTCAAAAGATTGTTTCGGAGATCTGGGCCAGTTAGCTAGTGATCCATATGGGCTATGTATCATAATGATACAGTATGCATACAACCCAAAACGAAAGGTTGCAACAGCTGACTTGAACTATGGGTAACGTAAAGTAATTCAAGTGATTTTCTTTTAGCAGGTGGTAATTGTCCAGGCACGGTCCGAGCGGGGCTGATGCATCTTGAAGAAAAAAAGGCAGTCGGGGACGATGTGTTATTGCGTGATACTTGGTCTGTTTCTCAAAACGGGGTTGAAACGACACTGATCTACTGAAAATTGTGGCAGGGACTCGGAGACGGGGGAGGGTCACGACTGCTGTCTTTATATTGGCACTATTTAAATTTTGACTGCTTGTCGTAATCTGCCGATCGGTATCGCCATCTCGCCGGGTATACAATCTCGATGCCGAAGCAGACTTTTGGGGTATGTCATGCGTGGCGGCTTTCCATATTACTAAGGCCCTCCGGGCAGTCCTTGACCCAGGCAGACAGGGGAGTCACCACTGGTCATACACTAAACACGAGCACAATGTGACTATGATAGGTCGTTAAACAGGCGTAGAATGTGTCTGAACCGTAAAGGGAGTAGTGGTTTGTGAAGGGATATAGGCAGTGTGCCGCCTACAGTCTGAGGACACGCAGCACCAGTGGCAGTGCACCGGGACTGGCAACAATATCAATTTCACGAGGGAGAGTTTTAGAATTTGTGAGGATCGGGAGAGCCTGCTCAAATTCAGAATCTACAAGGTCACAAAGGCTTTGCAAACATGTCATCTTGATTACTATTGCCCGTCCGAGTCGTGGTAGTAGCTGCCTGCGGCAACTTGCTGCCCTTGGATGATGTCATCTTTTCCGAGCTGTGCTCACCGCCTTTTACTCTCAGGGGTTGCAGTCTCAGTCCGACCCTCACCTCTTCATCAGAACAAAACCGCACTGCCGATCTGGGAGCACATACACGCACTTTCGCAGTGGTAGGTGCGCCGACGTTCGATTCGCTTATTAAGCCACGACACCTTGAATCGCGCCTAACGAAAAGAAACTCAAAGTACAAACGTCAGGACAACAAAGCATCGGAGCCTGAGAGGGCGAAGTGTCTCAAACATACCCGGCGAAATCACAAACATGATGCCGATTCTCACCTTGCATTCGTGCGAAATGGTGAACCATAGGCGAGTGGCGGTCGACAATTGTTTCCTCAGGCTGTTGGTACAGTATGCACCGATTCCCGACACAACGCGTGGATCACGACCACGCTCGCGAAAGAAACGGGCCAAATCATGTATGTCGTAGGGGTCGTCAGGTCGATGACGCCGGACGCGAACTGGGAGACCAAACTGCCCGCGTCCGTGATGCCAATCGCCAGCTGGGTGATTCACCGTCCTGGTTCGTCAGTCCGATGGATTCGCAGTAAGACAATCTAGACATAGTACATGCGTCGTACACCTTCGCCGCAAGTTGACGGTGTTCTGGTGCCCCGCTGCTGGTCAAGACCAACATCTTGAGCTATCGACACTCCCGGCTTGACTGTCCCAGACGAGACGCCCTTGATTAACCCTGCTGATTCTCTCATTATCGAGTGTCATGCATTGCACTGTCGAGGCCAGCAAGTGATAAGTGGTGGCACAGTGACGAGCCGTATGCAGAAAAAACGTCGTCCACGCGTCGACGGTCGTTCTGGCAATCTAGATCACCATCGGGCACGCTTCGTCTATCAATTCCGGGTCACGATGCGAAAAATGATATCGAGAAGACGGTGAAGACGATGTCGCACACAGAAGAACGAACTCAAGATTACATTGACGCCTCAGATCTTCAGACTTCGGCTGCACGTCTAGTAGTCACATCAACATCATGGCACGGTTCCAGGTCTTTGGTACAGAGATAGCATCGAGCGTGAGATCGTGGTCATGAAGCTCATCGACCCACAAACACTATGTGCCTCCACGACTCGGACGTCTGGGAGACTTCCTCCGAACTCTACCTTATCGTCGAGTACGTCGAGGGCGGTGAGCTCTTTGACTACCTCTGCACGCATGGGTGCCTGCCAGTGGCCGAGCCCGAGGCGCTCACGTGTTTCCAGAAAACATCAAGGCAAGCTCGCCGATTTAGGGATGGCGGCACGTTTCAAATTGCGTGTGGAAGCCCGCATTACGCTGCCTCAGAGTTGGTCATGCGCCGCGCGTAGGATGGGCGGGGGTTGTGCGGAGTGATACCCGACGTGGGCATGACCCAGTTCCCGCTGGCTGTTTTAGACGCCAGACCTCCGCCGCCACAGTGCTCTTTTGGTAAGTACAAACCGATGAAAGCGATGGTATAAATGACCGGTACTTGGGCCCGGAGACCTGTCGTATGTAAGGGAGTAATGAAGTGCGTTTGGAAAATCGAGGGTGGAAGGAAAGGTACAAGGTACAAGGTGTGCCAGAAAGCTCTCTTAAGCCTACTCCCGGCTCCGAGTCCGGCCAACCCCATAATCTTTTTACGACTGGCATGAACTCCGACCTAATAAGTACTTGGATCAAACTCATAGATATACAGTTTACAGTTTACTTACTTGAACCATTCACGATGATTCAAGCGAGGTCCGCAAGACCGACCTGTAAAGTATCGTAATTGAACACGCTGTATACGGTCTGCAAGAAAACGTTCTCGATGTTCCAAAATCCTAGGCTATATAGTTAGAACGATTCCATCTAGTGCCGAAAAGAGGAATTTAGGAAGTAATAAGCACTGAAATCTCACCGACACGCGAGCGCTGAGCAATAATGACGCCGAAACAATTGTCAGAACCATCAGGAAGTTGTTTATATCTGAAAATTTCGGGAGGGATTTCAAACGTCCTGCCACCGAAGGTGAAGCCCAGCGATGGGAAAGAGTCGCACGGTACTGCAGGCTCGATAAAAACAACGTAGTAGTAGTAGCAAACGCAATCGGAACTCACGGTAATAGTAACCCATGCCTGCATGTTCCATGAGGGTACCGCCAATGTGTCTGTACAACTCTGAAACCCGTTCCCAATCTCCGACGATGTGGTTTGCATCAGTATCGAAAATAGCAGGCACGTTTTCCAAGATTTTAGTATCACCATTGACACGAACGTCGTCTATGGACACCTGCCAGAAATGCTGCATGTTGAATTGCCAATGTCAGTAACATCCACTCCCGGAGTCCCATGTACTACGATTTTAACCTGAACTTGCAGGATCTGTTACGGATGGGTGATGTCACCCTTGTACAGCAGCATGCTGTTTGTTCCACCAATGTACATCTCGGCCCCAGAAGAAGAGAGTTTAAAAGAGAATGTCGGTTCGATTGGTTTCCTTTGGCTAATAAGCGATGCAAGCAGTGGTTCAGCACCAATTTTGGACATGGAAGGGAAGGCCAGACCAAGTATACCGTCCGAATCTGCATTGTTCGATATCCGAGAATTGTATGATGTTACAGAACCAAAGGTCTGAGGATCTGCCTAGGTTGGCGTCAAAATTCAATAGTTACTATGCCATACCGTAATCAATAAAAAACATACGGTGAATCCAGCAATGGTTACATTATCATTATATTGACCACCTTCGATGATGGTTCCATCTGAATATTCGCGCTGAAATGGCTGATCCTATTTCTTGGCAGATTTGGATGAATCAGGATCCCATAGGTTGCGACTCGGAACTCTGGTAATTCCACTACAGCCAGTCTGCATCACCCACATATCGCTGTGTTGACTTGAACAAAAACAGCTTTAGGAAGGAAAATACGGTACCTACGCTGTAGCAGTGTCTATCATGACTGTGATGTAGATGAGGTTAAACATTCATCGGAATGATACTCGAAGAATTTACCCTTCAAGGTCTAGGGAGGAGTGCCAATCGAAATCTCGGCAATCCATATCTCGTCATATTCAGGAACAGCTGTCAGAGGGAGGCTAGCGCCACGCCTTTCAAGTCCGGACTCGCTCCATTTCACAGCGCAAGGATGCATTGTCCCCGTGTTCATCTCGTAAATATCTAGGCCCCTAAGGATCTTCCTAAAAAGAGGTGAAATGGGTTTCGCGTTATGGGCGCGGTCCGTGTGGTTTCGAAAGGTTGTTGCCTAGAAAGCTGACGTGATGACAATGTACATGTCGTAGGCTCGCATAGCCCATTCAAGGAAGCGTCGAGGGTTGGGCCCACTATCGTAGCGGCGCTTGTGCGCCAAGCCCCCGGCTCCATAATATACGGCGAGAATTGATGAAGAGGAAGGCACCGCGAGCAACTCATTGTGTGTGGAAAGAGATTGACATAACCATTGACAAAATCGTTCCAAACTTTCGAAACAAGACGTTCAATGGTGGACACGTCGAGCCGCACACATGCAGCAAGTTCAAAGATACTTGTCACGGTATACCAATCAATCCACAAAAAAG
>JBBPOL010000689.1:0-10945 GCA_038091435.1 Leccinum variabile | reverse complement strand
GGAGTAGCAAAGCTGCTCTTCATGCGAGAGAAGAGAGAGGTAACGAGCGCATACGACGAATGCTCGTTCTCGTCCTCCTCCGAGAACGGGTTGAACGACGTCAAGCTGGTCAAATCGTCCCCGACTTTGGTGCTGCTCCGCGACCTGCCCGGTACGACGCTGTGAGTGCTCAGCACCGGCGAGTAAAGCAGCGTCGACGAGTCCATCGCCGCGAGAACAAGAAGACGATAACGTTCTATTTGCCTATTACGGATCACATTACTAACTTTGTGTAGTTAGGCTCCATTACAGTTTCCGTATTCTGCTCATTCTCGTCCTGTCAGATGACCCCTGTGCCTGAAGCTTCATCTCGGAATGGAACTCTTCTCTCGTTGCCTTCTTGTCCACGCGCCGCGCTTGTCGTTCGGCCTTGACAGCCTGTTTGCGGGTCTTTTTGTCTTCCTTTGATTCATCTCGAGGGCGAGTGATCGTCTGCTTGACGACTTGAAAGCGGAGGTAATGAGTATCGCTCCACGTGATCGTTGAACTTGCATACCTTGCCTTGCTTGTTCCTCCTCCCTATTGGTTATATCGCTCGCGATGCTTGGTAGTCCGGTGCGTGAGTCAAGCTTGATCTTCGGTACGGGTTTCAAGGTTCGTGCTCGAATGATGCGAGGGTGGTTTTCCAAATTGGAGTAAGTCGCTGGGATCGGTCAGCATATGGTAGCATACCGGGCCACTTGACCGACTCACTCAGAATGGTTTCACAGTCCCATCGGTCCTCTTTTTCATGGGCATCGTAAGCCCTGTATAGTTCATCGTCTTCTAGCTCCTTTTCGTCGTCCTCTCCCACAGTAACTACCCTTACTCTCTCATCTTGTCCCAACGCACTTCTGAGCGTCTCCAGCTTTTCTACGCCGGACTCCCCAGCAAGAACGGGTTTCAGTTTTCGTCCGAGTAACTCGTACTTGTCCATGAATTCGTCTATTATCTCAGAATAATCTTCACGAGACGTTATTAGATCGGGGGCAGAGGAAGATGAAGAGGTAGTCGACGATGTTTCCAGTCCATCGTTGTCCGAGACATCTTCGTCCGAGCCGTACTCCTTCGCCATCAGCTGGATGCCACAAAATGGTTGAGACAGTGTGAACGAGAGTGCAAGAATGCACGCACTTGATCAAAACTTTCATCAAGCGTTAACAAGGCCTCCGTGCGATACATCGAGGAACTGCTCATGCTGTATCCGGATGCGTCTGAGGTACCCTTTCGCCTACGTTTACCACCAATCACGGGGAGTTTTGGCAGGTTTCCAAGTGTGTCCCCGCCATCGGAGTCAACGTCCTCGTCGGAATCGGGCGGTGGTGGTGCGTTCTTGTTGTCTTTTTTGAATTGTGCAAATCTCGCTTCCCAGCTCTCATCCTCGGCCTCCCCCTGCGCCTCCGGGGACCCATATTCATAGAACTCGTAATCGACATCCTTGTCCCCTTCCCGTTCGCCATCATGGACCAGTTGAGCAAAGAAATCGTCTTCTCCATCATCGTCTACGAACGCATCGTCTTCAAGGGCCTCGAGTACCTGCCTCAGATGAGGATCCATGTCCGGTTGAAACCCGGCGATCGATGAAGGCACGGCTTCCTGGGTCTCAAAGCTTCTGGGTATTTCTGTCTTGGAAGGCAACGCCTCTGCAGGCAGGAAGGAGGGGTCGTCCATCCGTTTTCCCTTGGATCTGGGCTTGTTTCGTGCATCGATGAGGATGCTCTCCACGCCTTCTTCCTCTGTCCCCGCGGCACGGAGGTGTTGCATGTAATCGTAGTCCGTGTCATCAAAGTAGATGCCGTAGTTGGCTGCTTCTCCAACTTTGGCACGGACATCGTGTTCGATGATCTCGGGAGAGAGGATGGCCTCTAGATCTGCGCGAGATTTCCCCTGTGTATTTGTTCTTACGAATTGCTTGAGTACATGCTGTGATGCCTCTTGATCGTGTATGAGAGGGTCTCTCTGTGATCTGTGTACGAGCTGGAAATGTTTTGCGTTTGACTGCCTGAATATCGATTTCTGTGGCATTTGAAGAGAGGATGAGCACAGCCACTGAATGGGGTAAGAATTACGTAAGAATTTGTGGTTTGCCTTCGTGAATGAGTCCCACCTCAGTCAAACGTCGCTGTCGGCGTCGACCACCCACCGACTTTCGCCGACAAAACTCTTCCTCATCGTACACGACATCCCCAGAACATCCCGCTCACCGTCTCAAACACTCCCCGCCATCTCCCACGCCGCGACCGAGCTCCGTCTTCAACGCCAAATGCAACGCGAGCCCTCTCGACGTGGCTTCTCTCTATAAGTCCCATTTTTTCTCCCTCCCGCCCGCCCAGTCTAATCCCCCTGCGCGTCTCTACCAGCCACCAAAAGGTCGTATTGGAAATCGATTTCTCGGGTTCTCTTTGGGTGCGTCCTTTCCTGTGCAACCCCCTCAACGGGCGTCGTTCACCTTTCATTTCTAGGGATACACCGAAATCACTATCGTGCCAAATAATGGAAACCTCCGTACCATCCACCTCCATTCTAGACAGTGCAGTATGTAGCGCTTTTTGTGCTTTTCATCGTTCCTTTCGTTTGATCCATGGGATTTCCAAGCGATCCACTCGGTCACGATTGCATCCCATCACGCCGAATTCGTTCACCACGATCCGCTCGCACAAGTCAATATTTCCACGCCGCAGGATTGCCATACATACCCCGAACTGAAGAGAAAGCTTTATTCTGCACTCGCAGAAGGCGACGAAGGAGAGCTATCGATTTCTATCCCAAAAGAAGTCTCCTTGAGACAATCTGGCCATGTCGAACACTCGATTGCAAATGGAGTGGCTAGCGAAGGTAATCGTCTTCTTTCGTTTCCTTGGCGTGGCCGCTCAACTGCAGCCGTGAACAGTTGCGACACCCGAGCCCCACACACCCGGTCCTTCACAGACTCCAGCGCCAGGACCCGAGTTCATGCCTATCGTCGTACGCATCGAGTATAGTCTCCGAAATCCTGTAGATGGCATCCAGTTTGTGCTACCCACGGACGCGTATCCACACGTAAGTGCATTCAACCGCGCATACGCTACGTCAAAATCCTCATCTATCGCAGCGTGTTCCTCATGCGTATACCACCCCTTCTTCTCCCGACGCCGCGAGATGCTGGGTCCCTTGTGTCGACAACCTCTGGGAAAAGTGTACCTGGGAATTCGAGTTTGTTGTTCCGAGGTATCTCGAGGAGCCCGACTTGACACGGCGCGACGAAGATGGAGAGTTTGGCGAGCGACAGGAATCTATCCCAACTGTTGTGGTCTGTAGTGGAGACCTCGTGGAACAGGTACGTCTCCGTTCCGCACCGTTCCGCACCCAAGCTTACGACGTCACGGTAGGTTGCCCATCCTAACAACTCCAACAAGACCATCTTCCTCTTTTCACAAACCATTCTGACGTCTGTGCAACACGTCGCGTTTGCCGCAGGTCCCTTTCATGTCCATTCGATCGCTGCAGACTCGTCAGAAGAGGCATCAGGTGTCACGCAGCCGCTCATGCATGCGTTCTGTTTGCCTGGTCAAGAATCTATGCTGCATACATCGACCTCATTCCTCCGTTCGGCGATGAACTTTTACAGCACGGATTTCGGGTCGTATCCATTTGGTTCATTCAAGATAGTCGCCGTCGACGAGATGCCCATTCAACGATTCGACAGCGCAACCCTCTCTTTGGTGTCGGTTGATCTGCTGCACGGTGAAGATGCCATTGAACAAGTACTCGAAACCAGGCAGATGCTAAGTCACTGCCTTGCATGCCAATGGATGGGTATCAACATCCAACCCAAAGCGTGGTCCGATACCTGGCTCGTCAATGGACTTGCTCTTTACATCACGGGCCTTTTCATCCGCAAGATGCTTGGTAACAACGAGTACCGCTACCGGTTGAAGCGAGATATGCAACGTGTAGTGGAGTGGGATAATGGTTCGATGCCGCCGATTTGTCAACCTCAACATCTCGACCCCCCTGACGCGGCTACGCTTCCATTCGTCAACCTAAAGTCTCCACTTGTACTTCACATCCTCGACCGACGACTGGGGAAGTCCGGGACTTCCCTTGGCTTATCTCGCGTTCTTCCGAAAGTTTTTCTGTCTGCCATCAGTGGCGAGCTGCCAAACAACTGTCTCTCAACTCATTCCTTTCTTCGTACCTGCAGGAAGGTAAGCGGTATCGATCTACGCTCATTCGCCGAGCAATGGATATACGGGAGTGGATGTCCCGCGTTCGGGTTTTCCGCGTCATTCAACCGAAAAAAGATGGCCGTAGAGATTACCATGCGACAAGAGGCTCCTGCTCACAGAGCTCTTGAGCACAACGAGGTATCGAAGTTGCTTTTCAAGCCTGTCTCGTTCTTTGAGGTGCGTTTCTGCCTCAGTATGCTCAGTGACCGTCTCTTACTGTCGTTGACAGGGTCAAATGACTGTTCGCATACACGAAGCTGACGGCACACCATACGAACATGTGCTCGACATCCGTTCTCCGTTCAAGCGCTACGAGGTCCCTTTCAACACAAAATACAAGCGTATCCGTCGTAACACTAAGCGTTATCTTGCCCGCCAAGCAGCCGCACAAGCAGCGGCAGAAGGTGACGCCGAAGCTGCCGAGGCAATAGGCCTCATAGACATGGGATTCGGGCTGGAAATCTGGGAGAAGGAGAAGGAACGAGAGATCTGGAAAGTGGCTGATTGGACGGAAGAGGACGAGCAGGTCATGTCCGGTGCCACATACGAATGGATCCGAATGGACGCCGACTTTGAATGGATTGCAGCCATTGCATTTGAGCAGCCAGATTTCATGTGGGTTTCTCAGTTGCAGCGTGATAGAGATGTTGTCGCCCAACTTGAGGTGAGTTGATTGCGGATACTTCAACTCTGCGATTCTCTAACTCGACTGTAGGCCATCCATGCTCTGGCCAAACAGCCGACTGCCATCGTTTCCAGTACTTTTACGAAGACGGTCCTCGTCTCTAATTACTATTATCGGATACGATGTGAGGCCGCGACCGCGCTCGTCAACGTAAGTCGATAAGATCTTCCTTTCAGATTGTCGATGACACCATGAGCAGTGTGCCATTCGACGTCTTGAATTTTTGGGTCTTTTCCATCTCTTCAAGCTCTTCATGCGATACTGCTATGAACCCGAGGATGCAAATCAAGATTTGTTCATACATAATTATGTTCCAAAACCGAACGACTTTTCGGACCTCGCCGAGTACTTTGTTCGCAAGGTGCGTTTGCACGTGTTTCGTATACTTGGAAAGGCTTATCGTTGGTGTAGGCACTTGTTCATGCCATCTCTCAAGTTCGTTTTGAGAATGGCAAGACTCCTGCTATTGTCCGACAATTCCTCGTGGATCAACTGCGGTACAACGATAACACCGCAAATCCAGTAGGTGTCGCTTGATTTCGAGATAATGCGTGAGCTGATTAACCTGGTGTTCAAGTTCTCTGATGCTTTCTATATATGCACACTCATTTCGATGACGGCTTGTGCCACGGTATCAACTGCTCCGCCAGAGCGTGGTGAACTCCTGAAGGAAGAAGTACGATCCGAGCATACTGCCGAAGACGCCAGTCTGCTGAAGCAAGCGGTCGATGAGATGAGTAGATATCGGAGCATGGATAGGTTGATTCCTTCGCCTCATAATGTCGTCACGGTTGCGGCTTTGGAGGTCAGTGCGCCCACTTTACGTGCAGCTCGATCCATTTATAAATCAAAATCAGTTCTACCTTCTCTTGACAGCTGCTAATATGATTCCGAATGATTTGAGAGTGTTCTTTCCACTTACTCGGTGTGCAATTTCCATGAGTGTACTTACCTTGCTTTACTAATCGGGACCAGCGAGGGAAACTACACTCAAGTCCGGATTGCTGCTTTTGATGGACTCTTCATGTCCAAATGGTACACGCCCGCTATCATGCGATATATGCTAGCGGTGATGGCGAACGACCCTTCACGAGTTGTCAGACGCCACGTAACTCGATCCGCGTGTCAAAGCTTGGCCCTCCTGGTTCATATGGGCGAGATGAAGAATGCCTTATCGAAAGATTCTGAGTCCTTGCTCATTGAAGAGGACGGTTCTATGCCACCTCAAGCTAAAGAGGTGAAGAAGAGTGACGTGGACCTCATGATCAAAGTTCTTCGTAAGGACCGTGAGATTGGAAAGAATGAGGTATTGCGCGAATTCTTGATGCCGATCGCACTGTATGTTATTTTCGCGCTTTTTACGCCCTGGATGCGTCTGAATTAAGCCTCGATGTACGCAGCTCCCCCGACGTTGACCAGGAAGTTCGATGGGGCATCATCAAGCTTGCGGACATCGTGCTCAGAGGTATCGAAGAAACACCACCCAAGGTCACCATCCACCTTCCTCCAACACCTGTGGTAGAGCAAGCCCCACAGCTCCCAGGCGTCAAAGTTCCGCCAAAGGCGCAGCGACCAGTCAAGACTGGTGGTCCACCTCAGCGTGCCCATGGTGTATCGGCAGCTCCTGGTCCTCCCAAGCTCAAAATCATGCCCAGTGCAGCTCATGCTTCGACGCCATCTGCCGCTGCCACTACCTCCGCTACGCGGTCCGGAGCTATGCCGCCGCCTCCTGTACCCAGCAAGGCCAAGGCGAAGCCAAAACTTACGACTGTCGCTAAGCCGGCTCATATTCCCAAGGCGCAAACGGGCGGAATGAGCATGAACGACCTGCGTGCCTGTCGCAACGCACTCAAGAAGCTAAAGGTGCACAAGAGCGCCATGCTTTTCATGCAGCCAGTCGATCCTGTACGGGACCATGCACCCAAGTGTGTCTCCCTCATTTCCGTTATTGATTCATGTGCTGACGGGTTCATGATAGCTACTATGAGGTGATCAAAAACCCGATGGACCTAAGTACCATGGGCGCCAAGCTGGAGGAAGGTCATTACAAGGATCGGTTTGCGTTCGAGACCGACTTCCGCCTTATGATCGCGAATGCAAAGCAATACAACGTTGCTGGTAGTTATGCGCACACGGAGGCTATATTCCTGGAGACCTTTTTCGAGAAACGTGAGTGGTTCACTCTGACGGTGTGTTCGATACTGAGCAATACCTAGTGTGGAATCGGATCAACAAGACCCTCGAGGCTGCGAACAAGGCTGCAGAGCCTGCTCGTAAAGACTTGCCCTCTGTCGTCATTAAGCCATTAGGCCAGCAAAAGTCTGCCCCACCGCCTGCACGGGTCGCAACGCCAGCTGCGGCACCTTCCCGAGCTACTGCGGAACAGCCAGCTCCTCGGCCAACCATCAAGCTTAAAGTGGGCGGCGCCCAAGTCAAGGCTACGGAGCAAGCCAACGGGAAGCCGGTTAAAAAGCCAGTCGAGAAATCTGCGGAAGTGTCCAAAGCACCTAAATTCAAGTCTCGGAAACCCAAAATTCCAGACGAGGCACCACCGCCATATGTCGACGATGGATCCCACGACCTGCTTCAAGAGGTTATTGCGATCGAACGGGAAAAGGACGAGGAGAAACGTCATCGCAAGTTGGTCAAGGAATCACCTCCGGCCAAGGCGTCGGGCAGTGGACCCCCTGGGAAACGACGAAAAACCACTGTCGAAGGCGAAGAGGATGGCGTTTTGGCGTTTGCGGCGCCTTTGTCGAGAAAGGACAAGCCGAGCGTGCCCTCTAGCAGCACGAGTACGCCAGTCCCCGAGCGACCTGTTGCACCGATGCCAAAGGCCGTTGCTGCGCCATCTGCCAAAGCGAAGAAGAAGGGATCCGACCCTGTACCGACTCCGGCCCCGGCTGCAGAGGTGCCACGCATATCCATCAAAGGGAAAGAACGGGAGGTCGCCAGCGCTCAGCCTACGACTTCAAAGTCACGACCCGCCGTATCTGGCACTCCAGTGAGCGAGAAGAAATGCCGAGACGTGCTAAGGTCGATTGTGAAGCTTCCGGAGTACCCCATCTTTGCCCAGCCAGTAGACCCAGTGAGAGATGGCTGTCCAACGTGAGTTTGACCCCCATAACGTAGAGTCGCTGGTTCACGCTGACTCGTGCCTTTGTAGTTATTATGAGGAGATCGCCCATCCGATGGACTTTGGCACTATGGGCCAAAAGTTGACGGAAGGCAAGTATGTCACGATGGAAGAGTTTGCCAAGGATGCGGATCTCGTCTTTAACAACTGTCGCAAATTCAATCCTCCTACGACATACCCTGTTACTTGCGCAGACTTGGTGGAGAAGGCGTTCAAGAAGGAGTGGGGTAAGGTATTCGAGAGGAAACTTTCTTGGGCAGAGAAACGGAGTCTGCAGGGGCTCATGACGACGTTGGTCAAGGAAGACATGTACGTGTGCTAGCTGACTCGGAACGACTGGAGCTGACTGACTTTTTTTACCCAGATCCTTTGTGTTCCGAGAGCCCGTTGATCCAGTGCTCTTGGGCATCCCCACGTACTATTCAGTCATTCCAAAGAAGGACACAAGGGACCTTCGAACGATTCGGACGAAGCTGGATAACGACAAGTACGACTCGATAGAGACTTTTGAGGCTGACATGGACCTGATGATTCGGAACGCGATGACGTTCAACGGTGCCAACTCGGAGGTCGGCAAGATCTCGTATGTAGTCCAGGACAGGTACAAGGACATGTTGAGCAATATCAAGAGCGGGGGAGGCACGAAGAAGCGCAAGGAAGGGGACGCAAAGCCGACGGCGCAACCGGCGAAGAAGGCCAAGCTTGGTTGATGCTGAGACTTGCAACTATACATTATGACATGATAGTAATTCACTTTTTTTTTGTATTTGCTCTGCTGCTTTTGCTGTGTTATATTATGTTGAGGAAAACATGAACATATGACAATCTTGATTTTGATCATCACCATCGACGACGACGACGACGACCGACTGTGTCTCATCGGATGCCGCCGCCAACGGAGCAACACGAAACTAGCGAGGAGACCGATCCGATATGGACTTCTAGCCGAACTGCGCGCCAGATATACGCACTCGGTGAAGTAGAGCGGGTTCGCCCACAGTCTCCTCCGTTCCCAGCATTCGTTGACCAAACGACCACACTTTTCAAAGGACATCGGACGTCTACTCTCCCTCGCTGCGTCGTCCGTCTCGCTGCTCACCCTGCCGCAGACGGACGGACCCGACGACAACCTTCCCCAAGGCGAAGAACGTTCTGAACAATTCGTGCTCGAGGTCAGCGAATACTTTGAACGACTCGATGTGAGACTTTTTTTTTCTTTCTTTCTCTCCCCTTCCTTCCTTCTTTTGTTCCGAGTTCCGGATACTCAGTACTCAATCAAACAATTAAAAGTCCATCCAAGTCTCCATCCGTTCGTCGCTCGCACACATCCGTCAGTCTCGCATCGCCCCATCCGCGATCAACGCCCCACCCCCTGGCTTCGTGCCCCCATCTCTGGGCGTGACCATCCCCACAGATGGTAGTGACGGCACAGGCACACCCGCGGGAATGGGCATGGGCATGGGCATGCAGGGAGAGGTCAGTCTGGGGTTGCAAGAAGAGAGAGTAGGCCGCGACGCGTGGGAGGGCATCCTCGACGCCCTCACACGCCTCAAGGCCGCACGAGAACGTGAGGAACTCGGAAGCACCGGGGACGTGGATCACTCTATACGTCGTGCACGCACGGTAATAGGGGGGTTTTAGAGGACGGAACGGCGGAGAGGACTTCATTGAGGGACGATAATGACGATGGAATGACGACGATGACAATGCACAGACGCACACACACACAAACGCATATACACATACAGATTGAAAAACCTCCATGCGTCAGTGATGAAGACTCGGAGAATGGAGGCCTATCTATCGTCCGATTCGTTCACCAACCAGATAGGCCAATGTCGACAGTGCGGGTATAGAGTTTGAGATGATCTTCTCAGGACGCCTTATTTGCCTGTAATACCCTGGGATGAATGAATGAGCGAATGTATGCGTGGGCTTCTCTCGTGATGGGTCCAAATCGGAATGCTTACACGTTCGCTTCTTCCAGTTCTTTCTCGGCCTCCAGGAGTCCTTCAACGCCTTCGAAGAACTCTGGCCTCGATTTGACGGTATCCTGTGTATGTGCATTTTCCATCGGATCGAGATAGGAGGTCTCGACTCGTTACGAAAGAATGGAAGAAACACGTACGACGAGCGACTTGAGCTCCTGGACCGCTTTTTCCAGACGATCGCCGGTATCCTTGATCATTCTCCGAGACTCTTCGAATAACCTCTTCTATTCGAATGGGAAACAGCAGAATATGAAAAAAAGGGGGGGGCAAAGAGCCACCGAAAAAGAATGGCGCAAGACACCGCAAATCGAATCAGCGAACTCGTCATTTCCGGGTGGCCCTGTACACGCATGCCACCGCCACCGCCACGCCACCAAGCGCACGCAGCAAAAGTGGGTCGTGGGTCGTGCGTGCGTGCGTGCGGTGAGCGCATTGCGGGTCGAGAGACCGGACGTACAGCAATTTTGATGTCCCACTCTTCGCAGTTCTCCGATATCTTTCCGTCCACTTTGCGCTCGTGTTCTTCCGCTTCTTTTCTATACAGATTGTGTTCCTTGAGTAGTCTGTTTCGTTCCGACGTGACGTGGTGGTGGTCAGTGTTTCCAAGACACGTGTAGAGAGAGATAGGCGGAAATATCTCTGGAAGGTCTCTCACCGTTTGGCTGCACCGAGCTTGATCTTCAATTGACGCTGAACAGCCAACTTTTCCGAGTCCGCTGCTTTGGGTGTTGACATGGTGGTGGTTCGAGATCAGAAATCTGATCATCCGAAGTGCACAAGCAGATAAGCTGTTATAGCATCGCCACATCACTCATCGATAAGCTCATTCACTCAAAAATCGAGATGGAGGAAGCGATGGTCGTTTCAAAGACTATAGGATATAATAACAGCAGTGCTACATCGTGGA
>JBBPOL010000688.1:0-10947 GCA_038091435.1 Leccinum variabile | reverse complement strand
ACGGCGCTGACTCCTTCTCTGATAGCGGTTGACCAGAGCTAGAGACGCCTCCGAGTCTCCCAATACTCGATTTCTTCATCGAAAGTGGCGAGGGCAGCGTGGGGGGGGGAGTCTGGTAGAACGTCGCGATGTTGGTTCCGCCTCGAGTTCCGGTGTGGGGTTTGGGTATAGTTGAGCAGTCAGGTTGACCTGTCTGTGATACGCATAGCATTCCTGTAAAGAATAGGTTCATTAGAGCAAACGGCGGGCCAGATTTCCGGCATCGACGTACGGTCCCAGGGTCTTGTGGATTCGGAACAAAGTTTCCCGCCCCTTCATTGCGACGGCACTTGGATCAAGTCATATATCTTGTTAAACATGACGCTGACTTCGGGATTGTCGTATGTACCCTGGCGACGATAAAATCCAACTCGATATTTGTGCGATTCGAAGAAACTTCGTGCGTCGTCGACCGTGCCATTGAGCGTCGTGTTCACCGTCTGATTGCTCACGAAGAAGGCAAGGGGAAAGGTCGTTTCGGCATAGGCTGTAAGGTAGCGGGGGGTGTCGAACGAGAACGTCGGATTGCGTGCAAGGATTCGGAACAAAGTTCGTAAAACATCACAAATATATACAAAAAGTATGTACGAGAGAGAGCTAGCTATGTCAAGCGTATGTAGGGCCTGAAACTTATGAGACTACGTGCGACTGCCTACTTCTTTGACGATATATCCGAACAACCAATCTTGGCCCAGCTTTTCTCGGAGTCCGCTCTGTCTGGACACGATGATCCAGCGACCGGCTGATCACTAGGGGTACTGTACAAACGTTTCTTTGCTAATCGCGAATCTTCCGGTTCAGCTTCGTTTTCAATAGGGCGTTTAGAGCCACTTGAGGCTCCCATCCGTATTGGAGGGAAGCATTGGAGAGAATTGTCGGATAACAATGTTGCGTGGTTGGATGACGTGGCGACGGACGGTAGGGTTACCGTGTTTGAGTTGCTCTTCCTCGGTACTGCGCTTGAGCAATTTTTCTTCTCCCTCGCCGTCCAATACCTCTTCGGAAGTTTGGCGAGCGTTGTGACGATGGCGTCGATAAAATCGTTGTGAGTGAAAGTCACGACCCTGTCCATTTCGCGTCCGGTCCATTTGATCGGTAGAATGAGTTGGTTCCGTAATGTCTCAAGGAGAGGGATAATGGGTTCGAAATAAGTCGAGATGTATGGAAGAATTAACGCCGTCCAGCCGAATTCGGATTGAATGGTGATCGTCTTGAGAATGCTTGGCTCGGAAACGAGGAAGAGGGGATCGAAGCACTTCGCAAGCTCTGCGTTGGACTTCAGCTGAACAGGATTGTCGTATAGGAGACAAATTGCAAGTAATATGTAAAAGAAAGACTCTAGATCGTGGTGCGCTCGATGCGCCACCGGCTTCCCGGGCCCTATGTGGCTGAGCTCGGCGGCCATCCAGGCCCATGTTCCCTGTAATATACCGTGAGGATTCAAGTACAATTGTGGGTGCAGAGAACGTACCGTTCGCTGAAGCGGGTTGGCGTCAAGAGACGCGCTCACGCTGGCATCGTCGGGGAGCGGTTGGTCGGCCACGGGGATAACGATGCTATGCGTATCACGCAAGTCTTCTAGCCCCAGCGACTTGGCTTGACCTTCAACACGAATGCCGGGAATGGGACCCGGAGAGGAGTGGTATTCTTTCACTGGAATGGCGTAGCCCCAATCGCCCAAGAGACCACGACGAGGCAGCTTTTGAATATTGGCCTGAACTCGGGCTCTCTCGGGTTCTTGAAGCACCCGATTGACGAAGTTTGCGTCGAGTTCGCTCGACATCGCCAAGACAAGCAAGAGATTAAACAGACTAATGTCGCGGTGCAAAATGCCCGCTTTATCGAGAGCGTCGCCATGGGCTGCTACGAGTAAGCTAGGTGCTAAACATACGACTCAGTGAACTCACCGGATACACAGTCAATCAGTGCGACGAGAAGTTCTGAAAGTGATGTAAAGTCGAAGATCGGGTATCCTCTTGGTCTTGAAACCAAGCGCGACATAACACGTAGGTTGTACGGCAAGCGACGGTTCGTGTGAAAGAAGGAGCGAAGTATATGGGTCGAATGATTCAGCATTTGGCGCGTGATGGGGTGTTGGGTTTGTACTTGCTGCTCGTGTACCAACCTCGGTACGCCATTCACTCCGGCAGCCTGCAGCAACTTCAGAATCCGGCCCTCGGTGTATCTTCGCAGAGGATCGACCCAGGAATCCTTGACGACCATATCTTCTGGATCTTCGTTAATGGTACCTGTACCGCTCCACACGGTCGTACCTCGACCATGTAGCGTCCCGGAGAAGAAGAGGAGTGTGTCGACAGAGATAGTGTGTTCCTTGCCCTGCGCGATTATCTGAATGTTTTTCTGACCGTTTTGAGCGGGGGAGACAGTGGAATCAAAGCCGAGGGTGGTGGCATCACCGAATGTGATCCCAAGGAGGATCCGCAGGAAGTCTTCAGGATGTTGATGGATATCGAGGGGACGGGTGGAAACGGAGCCACCCCGGTCAAAGAAAGTGAGAATGATTTTAGAGCCCAAGAGCCGAATTCCGGGCATCGCGTAACGCCCGTCCTGAACCTCGAGAAGGAAAGTACCTTTGCCGGCGAGCTCGAGATACGATTTGTTCTCGTTGTCAACATTGTATGTCTTCTTCACCTCACCCATTGCGTAGACGTCGGTTCTCATGTTGAATTTCTCGTTTCCATCGAGTCGCGTCTTGATCACCGCCTCTTCACAAAGGAGGAGGTCAGGCTTTCGATTTGCGCCAACCAAACCATCCACAGGACGGTTTGATGCCTTCCCAGTCCATCGTCTATAATATGAAGTTAGTCATAAAATATGGAACAAAAGGTACTTTCGCTTACCTCGTAGATATCGTGTGTGAGCGAGGAATCTGACGGATCAAGTCGTTGAAAAATTCTGCGACTTCCTCCTCCCATTGCTTCCCCGATTTCGAGTCGGGGAACTCAGGGAAGTATTTCCACCTGCCTTTTTCTCGTTGCCATACTCTTTCCATGAAAGCGAGAGTTGACTTCATGGTGTCAGCTTCGGTGGTGTTGGAGGGGACATTCGAAGGCGGGAATAGTTTTTCGTCGGGGAAAAGACAAGCGAGAAAGCTTTTTGTTTGCTCTTCATTGAGCGACCAGTGGAGAGGCTCCGCATCTTCTTCGACTTTGGCATCCATAGATTTGTGATATGAGTCCTCCCTGCGGCGGAATTGGGGCGGGATGGCTAACTGAAATAACCGTTAGGGCCTGCTCGTCAGCTATTCGGGTTGAGCAACTGGGTGAGCCTGGCTGGTCGTGACGCACTGCACATAAGGAAAGTGGCGTATTTTGCTTAGTAAGACATCATGTCAGAGATTTGATTATAGATCAAACGTATGTCACAGTACCCTTTGCATCGTCCGAGCCGCTTTGTAGGAAAGTGTTGCGAGTGGTGCAGTGGCTGACAGTGGTTTGAGTTTACGATAGGTGATTGGACAGCCAATTATCGATCGATTGATTGCATCGAGGCCTATTACTACATCATATTACGGACTCACTGCCCGGGCCGCTCTCGACTTGGACAGTTCACCTAGTGCCCCGCTGCTCGTCAATGGCACCAATGTCTTGACTATCGGCATTCCCGGCTGGACCGTATGATCAATCCTGTTCACGTCTCATTACAAGTGTTATGGATTGCACTGTCGAGACCAGTAAGTAATAAGCGGTTGCACAATGGGGCCGTATGCAGAAAAAACGCGCCTGACTCGTTCACCTCCATCGGTGCAATAGTCGACGTGACCGGGACCCGATCGTACGTGTTTCTGATCTCGATCTCGATCTTCGTCCAGCAATGCCGGGTCACGATGCGAAAACGCTGTCAAGAGTTGGTGTGGGCGCTAACGAAAATACGGCTTATAGATTGGAAAAGAGAAAGATGCCCACACTCACATCAAGTGTGCACTATCTTCCCTCGTCACGGGAATAAAGGACACGGCCGCACAGAACTCAGCCAGCGAGGAACGGCTCGCGTGGTATCTCGATCGTCCAACTTCCTTCTTCCGGCGTGATCACGATGATAGAGACCTGCACCATCAAGCCCGTCATTTCAGTTGTTAACAACAAGGGAAGAAATCACGCACACTAAATACCTTAAGTACATCTGTTGCAAATGTATCTGTGAAGACGCTCTCGTCTCAATTGTAGCCCCATCTCGACCGGTTTCTCTGGTCCAGGCTGCACGAGCGATGAAAATCCTTTCGAGAACAAGATCGAAATTGCATGGATCGGGAATGCAGAGATCATGCCCTCCGGCGATGCAGACAGCGTGATTTGAAAGGCGGCCTCACTAGACGAGGCATCAACACCATCTACGGGAATGTCTGTCCTGCAACATACTGATCATATCAGACTCTCTGAGATCAATTATCAAGACAACATCTGCAGATGACGGAACAGAACTTCTGAACATCCAAATTCAGTCTCTTCTTCGCCGAGATGCATAACACATCACGCCTTGAGAAGCGTCAATAGATCGCCTTGCAAAGTCCCCAGTTGGTCGATATCATCTGTCTTCCGTAACATCATGATTAGGATTTGACGACAGAAACATATGCACATACCCGATCATCTCTATCGACAAACGCACCGGTCGGACGGAGTACCGGATTCCCGCGTGAATGGGGTATGGGCCGGAAACGCGAGCGTGGAAACCGGAGAGCCCTGCTCGAGAAGTCGTCTGGGAGTCTGAGTGAGACACGATGTGATGAGACGTACTTGCCATCTAACTCAACTCAAAGGTATCTTTGACAATGCGCCAACCAGGGGAAAGGTTGGCAAAATGGCGAACGTGAGGATTATGATCCGGGAGAGGGCAAGCGCGTGCTCGTTTTTGTATAGATAGAACTTGGTAAACTGAGTCAATGTACATCAGTGACGCGTATCAGTGATTGCCCAGCACAAGACCTCACCTTGAAGTTGATGGAATCTGCAAGACCCCGAGTTCTGCCTATCGCTTGGTTCTTGGGGCAGGATCATGATTGCAGTGAGTCGAACATGAGCATCAATTTTGTATGCGCGTCTTGGTAATGTCTGGTCGGTTTCAGAGAATGTGGAACGCGCAAAAGGGTCTGACATACCGGAGCGCCACCTCGTCATCACTTCTAATTTTTTGCAAAGCAGACCAGCTTGCACTCGTATCGGACCATCCAGCCTTCGGGTCCAAGCGGGCGAGGGTTGGCATGTTGCAATCAGAAACGTTGGTATTAGGACGATGCTTGAGAGTGTCGATTGCGCTTTCGACGTACGCGCTTAGAGTGGGTCGTGTGGTAGGCTCATACTGCAAGCTGACCAAGTTAGCCAAGGCGAAAACAATGGGTATCTGACCATAAACGAACTGACGGGAGTAAGCACAATATGCCCGAAAGTTGCGTGCACAACATGGCAAAAGAACCGCATAACGCGATGAGAGAAACTGTCACGTCCATTTCGGGATGAGTGGGGTGGGAAGCGGACGATCAACGGTATGTAATTTATCCTTTCAAAAAGGTTCGAAGACTTGCGAGTCGGAGCGACTTGGAATAGCACAACTACAAATTCTGGACAAGCGTGGTTATTGCGTAGCAACTGACAAGTCTAGTCCTACAACTACAAATTCTGTAAAGCGTAGTACAGTTCTTTTGTCCAGTACTTGTTGAGCCAGAAGTCGTTTGACAGCTCGTAGCTACTGTTGCGTGTCAAACGAGAGTGAGCTTCTTTGCCGAAGTGTGGTATCAAATGCACGGCAGAACGTATGTGTGCTACCGGGACCACATCCCCAATCCGTGACCCATTTGATTTCATCGCCCGTCTAAGGGAATGCATACCTGTTCCCGGGTGCATGCCGCTTTCGTCTCCTTGCTGAGGCATTACGTTGAAGCGTTGGACGTAAGCTGCAACATAATCGGTATTCATGAGGCGGAAAATCAGCCTGAGCTGGACAACGATATGACCTATCGTTGATGTCTTAGTACGCTACGCATAGACCATAATATAGTAGTGTGGTTACCTTGAATACCTCTTTGTGGCCAATCGCTCTCGGCCCCAGGACTCGTGATGACGGTATCACAGAGTCCGTGAGGCCGATCGTTAGAGGGAGGAAATGCGCGGAGAGTTTGAGGGGCATCTAATCTTTTGTCGTCGTGATAGAGGGGCTGCTGGACGCGTAACTTATACCATATTTGAAGGCAATCGGATGGTAGTGGGTACTGTAGCTCCTGTGGCCTGATCCCCGAGACGGGATGGTCTGCACGATGGTGGACGCGTTGTAGAAAGTGCCAAATCGCAGGTCGGAGATCAGGGATTCCATAAAGGTCGGCAGCTTCGTTAATCGTCATGCGAAGGGATGGTTTGTTTGCGATGTGGAAGGCGGTCGTGGAGCTCGAGAACGTACGATGTGGTTTTAAGGCGTTGGGAATGGAACCGGAGGCGAGGGCATTAGCGATAGCAAAGTAGTCGACGATTTGATGAGATACGCTCATATGCTTGAGGGACGAAAGAACATCCGAGTCGATTCCAAAATCAGGATTGTCCTCCTGTTCCAAGTCAACGTCGTCATCGTCATCCTTCTCCCGCCGAGCCTGGAAATATGTGGCGACATCAAAACGAAAGCATCTGTCAGAACGATCGAGATACCGAGCGATTTGTTCGTAGTAGTTTTGATTGTTGCTCATTCGGGCGGGAATTTTGATTTCTTGGACGTGGGCATGCTCAGTGGCATCGGCGGACCACTGCATGACCGGACCGGATCGTCGAATGCTTGAGGCGACACTTTGGAGCAGTTCCAGTTTAGGTATCTCCCACTTGTCGTTTCGGCCACCGGCGCGCACTATCGCGTCTTTGTTATCGTGAAATAGTTGAAGTGCATCGGTTAAACTCTGCAGTGTCTTTTCGGAGAAAATGGATGCCTGTGCAAGATGACGAAAGTCGAGCAGCACGCGGACTACAATGAGAAATCGGCGGGGAATTGAACTAGCGAAACTAACTAACCTGTGCAATATAACGGAAGTCGATCAGCGCGCGGACTGCAACGAGAAATCGGCGGGGAACTGAGCCAGCGATTACACCTATGAGGTACCGTTGAACGGAACGGTGGTCGCGCCCGGTAACTTGCTTTAAACTCGAAATGCCTTCCTCAAAGCCGCGATACCCGACTGCGGGTTGTAGAAGGGAAAAGCGGAAATCGATTTCGGAAGGCGTGACAACTTCTACGCACCATTTCACATCATGGTCCCAAGAAAACCGATGAAAGTGGTGGAGAGGCTCGGGATGAAGGAACTCGGACGGGCAAGACAGCGGCCAGTTGAGCCAAAACGGCTCAGTAACGCCATTTAAGCATAGCGCCTTGACAGTCTTCAGGAACTTTTGATAATCATCTGGAGAACTCTTTTCCAATGCTTCGCGAATGCAAGAGATAGTGTGCGATCCGGTGCGCGGAGGATGGAGAACTGAGTCGCCGAAGTTTTTGGATGTCGCCGTTGTAAAGGGTGATGCTTTAGGGCTCGTACCCGCCACAAGGGACAGTTCAGGGGTGTCCGCGATATAGGCTGCAATGGGAGTGTAACAGTAACGCAGATTGCCGACGGGATCATTCATCATGATCCCGACCCGTGCGGCAGTCTTTACTGGAGCTAGAACCTCGTCCAATGCTTTGTGGAAGACCCTATCGTGCAGTAGACTCCGGACACGACTGTGTTTGTGCGGGAATTTGGGAGTCGGGAGAAGTGCAAGAAGCAAGTAAGTATGGAGCGAAACTTTGGAGCGAATCACCGGGCTGATGTTAGCGAGACTTATCAGTAGAGGGTACGCCATGCGATTTCCACTCATCACCGATATGTTCGTCTTGTCCGAGGAAAGGACGATGCCTAATACTGTTGCGCCGCGGGGAAGTGCTTCCTACACCCATCAATGAATACGACGGCGACGACGATTCGGAAAGGGAGACTAACCTGAATGGCCCATGCACGGTCTCCACTCAACCAATCCTCATACAAACGACAAATCCGAGCCGCCGATGTCCAAACTCTTCGGGGGGCGAAGGTTATGTGGGGAGCGAGAAAGGGATGACTCAAAAGAGACTGTACACATTCAAGTGCCGGGCGATAGAAAAGACGGACGGGTTTTTTGGTGGGAGCCTCCGTCTCCATCTGTTTGCATAACCACTGTGGTCCAGATGGAAGGGTTTCTATACGTGTCCGAAACTCTTTGGAAGTTCGAAATGAAAGCGAGAGCCGTTTGATCTTCTATTGATCAGGAACTATCTAAGTTAGTAGATACATTGAACACTCACCATGGACAATGATAATAATCCGTCGAGAGCATTCATGCTCAAGCCTGAACGTAAGCACCAGGAGGAGAACTGCCACTCCTCTTTGGAGGCAAAGGGGTAATATAAGTTCTCCTGCCGCTCCCGGGCATACTTGTCTTGCCAGAAGAAATCCATGAAGGTAGCGCCGCCAGGATACGAATTGCTGCAACCTGGAAAAGTTTCGATAAATGTTTGTGGAGCGTCCGCGTCGTCTAGGTCCATCCCGATGTCTCCCGACTGAGCCGACTCGTGACCAAAGTCGAAAGGCAGGACCGCCGGAGATGGAGGATGGTCGATACTTTCCCGGATATCTGATTCAGGGTCTGACTCGGGTGTTGCGACGTTAGAGGGAATAGGTCTATCATTGCCTTGAAAAGTCTCGTGAAGAACATTTGAATGATGGTCCTGGTATAAACTAGCCGCGTAGCAAAGCCCCGTCGGCTGGTTCATGTGCCGGAGGACGTTTGTTTCGGAAGAGAACTTCTTTCCGCATTGTGGACATCTAATACTTTCTCTCGCCATCATGGGGCGAGCTCGGATTCAGAGCAAGTAGCGGTGCAACCGATTTTTTCCAAGTCTATATATACAGTATTAGTGATTTGAATATTGAATATGTAATGTCGAGTCATTCGGGCACGTTTTTCCCTTGTCAAACTATCACTCATAATGGGCACCCGAACGCCGTCTCTGCATCATCCTCCGAATGCTCTGCCTTCTTTACAGCAGTCTGCATCCGATGAAATTTTCCATTTGTCACCATTCTTGACTCTCAATCATCTTACCATAGCCCCCGCTTACACCTATACACCAATCGGATCACGCACGGACCCAGCAACGCTAGCCCCACCTCAAGTACCCGACGACTCTGGCACCCATTCGTCCAATCCGAGTCCGGAACCTTATTCTGGCTGTTACGATGATGTTCCCCAATCTGTCGATGAGGACGACGAAGGTGATTCATCCCAGCACGACGTGAGCTCCGAGAGTTAAGCTTGTCATGCTCATCTCACCCATACCTAGGAATCCTATGGACACCCTGCCGTTCCTTGCCCCCGCAACTCTAGAGAGGCCTACCTCTTATTAGAGGCGGCTCGAGCCGACCGTCGGATTTTTCACGCACGCAAGTCCCTTGCCCATCAAATTGTCCATCGCAATACACTGGTCCTGCAATATAACCGTATGCTATTGGAGAGGGCACAACATGACTTGCGCGCTGCAGATCGTTTCATCGGGCGTGTTCGTTTCGTCATTCGGGAAAGTGGCCAAACTCCGGCGTTTGAGTACACAATGCAGGCAGACAATTCACCGTTTATATCTGGTAACATCCACCACCACTGATCTTGTGCCATGCGACTAACATATACTGTCCCGACACAGCACAACTATCGTCCCACTGCCCTTCCATTGACGTTGATCTCACGTAGTCGCCATGGCGTTCACGTTCAGGCCTCTCGGCGTTCTAGTACATACGTACATATGCATATGTATACATGTATTCTGTCGTTGTCTCGATTACGTGTCCACTACCACTACTAGTACATACTTGGAGTTGTAGTAGATTAGTGTGCTCGTAGGTTTGTTATACTTAATTTAAATTCTGATTCTGCGCTTCGCTAGTCCACGGGGAATGATAAAGTAGAAGGGGGGGCTCTGGATGGCGTCGAGTGACCTGCAGGCTCCCTCATCAAGCCGTGACGCTCCGCCACTGCCGCCGCATTTCGTTCCCAGGGCGACATTCGAGTTCTAGGTAAGCGTGTGATCATACTCACCGTGACTCAGATCGAGACTCACCCCAGTTTTGATCGGGACCATGGAATGCCGTCACTGGTTTAGCAGCTGCTTAGCAAATGGTCTCAAGGGAATCGACATGTCACGTGGGTGGTAATAGTATGTATGGTCGATTGCCGACCAGAATAGGATAGGGAGACCAACACGAGGCGACGAAGGAAGACCGCCACTCGCTAACTCACATTTTCCAAGAAGATCATCGCTAGCGAAAGCCACAGCAAACTCGAAGCCTTCTAGTGAATGGATATGGTATGTCTGTATCTTTATTTGGTGCAAGTTGGATGGACTCAACATGGAGCTCCCCGGATCGGCTAATTTACAGGGCGATGTGGTTACAAGTGTGATGGAATCAAGCGAGCTTCCAAGTACAGGGCATTAAACTATCCTCCCTGACCCAACAACTGGCGTACCAGGCGCTCAAGTCGCGCAGCGACGACACCACACCATACACTCGCTCTACAACCATGAACCTGGACATAGCAAAGACTCGATATCGACCGCCGAATGGCCAAAAGTAACAGGAAAGCACTATCAAGAACGAAAGTACTACACACTTGGACCACCGTACTCCATGACAACACCGTGACTCCCTATCACCCGACTGGCCGACAAACCTTGAGGTTTTAGTGGGTATCAAGCTACCGAGGCCCCCTGATGAAACCGGGGACACCAGGTAGTGTACAGAGCCCCACACCCCCTGCATATGCGGGGCGTGCGTAAGAGCATTTTCCCTCGGACCGGAGTTCCCCGTGGCCTCCGCCTTAGCGTATTGTGTAGGACTAGACTTGTCAGTTG
>JBBPOL010000687.1:0-10948 GCA_038091435.1 Leccinum variabile | reverse complement strand
CTGTCCCGATTTTGATTTGTGCAGTGACTGCGAGGCACTTCCAATTCCTGTCCACCCGCTGAATCATCCTATGCTAAAGTTGAGGACTTCCGAGTCTGTCATTCCAACTGTCCACCAGGCGACCAGTGAACCGAACGGCCAAAAGTCTGCTCCGGTCCGCTGCGAGTCCGGGTCCCGTGTTTCGCATCCCCGAAGCCCACTCGCTCTGCCCAATAAAGTCACCGGAACTCACTCCTGTCGTTGTATCTGAACAGGCGACGAATGTAACTACGGAGGATCAAACACCCTCCGCTGAAGAATTTCTTAGCCCACTTGGTAGCCCTGCAAGCACCTCGGAGGTACTCGACGGAGTGCCTACCTCTGTTACCGTCGCACCCTCACATCTTCTAGTTGATGTCGCAGACCCAATTACGTCTTCCCCGCCAGGCCAGCCACCGTTGGATATCTATTACCGGCTGTGGCCAAGGGTAAACCAAGAGATGGTGCACTTAATTGCGTTGCAGGTTCCGACAACTGAGGAACCTGTTGATGATCCCGTCGAAGAGACTGTCACCGAACCAATTTCCCATGGGCCCCTTGCTGTGGAAGAATTGCTTCCGGGAACCCCCATTTTGCAACCCGGTGAGCGCTACGAGGAGAGTCTGGTCTCTCTGGATGAAGGCAACAAGTCGATCGTTGATGGTCACCCTACTCCCTCATCTACTCCGGCAGCTGTCAGGGAATCGCATCCTACCACTAAGCAGCGTATTGGAGATGACCAGCAAGAAATGGTCACCGAGGGCGCAGCCCGGGAAAGCATTGACTGTCTGGACTCATCTCTCGTGGGGGACATCAATGTTCCTGATGGTCAGGTCTTCCCCCCTGGAGCAGAATTTGTCAAAGGCTGACGCATGATGAATATCGGTGGACAGCCTTGGCCTCACACCACCGAAATTCAGTTTGTTGCTGGAGAAAATCTTGCGCCAGAATGCAGTGCATCTTTACGGGCGGAGGTCGGGTACGTGCGTCCGGGAAGTAATTTCGATGTATGGACGGGGGATTTGAAGGTATGTGCTCACCTTTACGGAAGGGGGCGATGCACCTGACATCCGTCAAGGCGCCAGATGTACCTGGGAGGTATGTCAGTTACTGGAGACTCAATGATGGCCAGGGTAATTTCTTCGGGAGCAACGTATGGATTGAGTGAGCCATCCATCCCAGCCGTCGCTCAAAATGTTCCACGACTGAATTAACAAATCATAGTTTGACGGTCGTAGATCACATCCTTAATGGTGATGCCCAGTGCGCATCCCACCGACTTGGTCAACGCCAGGAACGAACAGCTGGATGCACCGCAATCTTCGGTAGCATCCACCAAGACCTGCTGAATCTGACATTTCTTCGGTGTCGCTTGTTAGCGTGCCGACGTCGGATGACGAGGATGCGGAGTGGCAGGATACCCGGACTCACTCCGAGCCGCTGGAATATGTGGTGCTATACGATAACCATTCCGAGGAATGAAAGTTTTGATTGTGTACATTTATGGGGCCTTCCTCCTGTACATACGTGTTGATCCGTGTTGATCGTAATGAATCATGTATATCACGTGATGTACTTTGTCCTGATAGGGGATGTTGAAGCCGCCACGATTCGGCTAAGCCGCTACTACTAAAAAGTATGTAATATCACACCATCCCAAGCAAATGTTAGCGAAGACCATCACCATCAAGTGATACTACATGCGTAGCTCGGCCCCGGCATGCCTGGGGAGAAGAAAATTTGGCGACTATCAACCCCTTTTCAACGAGGATTCTCTGGAAGAGGACCTAGCGCGGCAGTTCTCCGCTGTTACCCGAAGCCTGAATTCAACACATGCCCCTTTTGCTCTCAAAGACGAATCACCTTAGTTGCCCGAAAAGCTCTGGTATGTCCTTCCGAAGTGTGTTAGAATGTGACCTGATGACGAAATGGACTCAATATTTAGCTCAGCAACGGTATTGGCATTTCGAATTGGATGAGGTTCGATGACGGGCTCACTAACAAGCGGCCTGTCCGGGCAAGATAATGGCTACGCTTGCGCAGGAACCATCAGGCTGACATATGATAAAAGCAACCGTACGCTGCTTCGGAGGTCCTTGTGATCGGACAGAAGGTACGCCCTGCTTTGAAGTGGTGGGAACTGGCAGCGGTCGTACCGCTTGATAAAGCATTTTGATCTATCTTCAAGTTTCGTATCAATCCGCAATATATAAAGCCATCAGGAAATCAGCAAGGTACTTATCTTGACCTATTTGAACTAGCTTGTCTAAATTTGATGCTAATTTTCTCTTATATACTAGTGTGTCACAGCCAGGGGTAGGTCGTAACGCACCACCCTCTTGCGACCTCCTCACATTCAGCATGACTGCTCAGCGCTCAACCCCCGCTTCCCAATCAATGGACCAAGTTTGTGTTTGATGTCCATGGGCGGGGCCAGCTGCCTACCTTGGGCACGGTCGACATCAAGGATATTAAAGAAAAAGCAAGAGAGGTTATGAACGACCACCTGCGTGTGTTTCTTGCAGTGATTCCATTCACTCGATCACTGTGCTGATCCATTGCTCCACCTTGGCAGCGACATACACGTACACATTTGGAAGCGCAGGAACGTGTTCGACAGATGCCGCAAACAAAAAAGTGTTGGATAACTGATGCAACCGACCGCAACATCGAAGTGCGTATCTTTTAGCTCTCCGCATCAGGCATACACTCATACATCATTTCCAAGACCACCATCTTTGGCGTGAAATATCCCGCCCCGTTATTCGTTGCCCCTGTTGGCGCGCAAGGTATAATGCACCCGGACGGCGAACTCGCGAGTGCACGTGCGGCTGCCAACGTTGGTGTCCCGTTCATCATGAGTAGTGCATCCTGCCGATCCATCGAGGATGTAGCGGCAGCCAACGGTCCAATTGGCCACAGGTGGTACCAACTTTACTGGTGAACTCCACTTTTCTTCGTTGGCTCTCAGGCTGGCGGATCGCTTACTGAAACTCTAGGCCCCGTACTGCAGAAGTCACCCTCTCCATATTGAAACGCGCGAAACAGAATGGATTTACGGCACTTGTGATCACTTTGACACCATGTCCCTCGGTTGGCGTCCTCACGATTTCGAAACGACGTTTCTCCCTTTCACATCCGGGGTTGGCATCCAAGTTGGCACGTCCGATCCTGTGTTCATGAACTGGTTCGGTCTCGAACCACGCATGGGCGAGGTAACCCCATTCCCGCTACAGTCTGAAAAGATCAAGGAAGCTGCTTTGAGCAGGGATAAAGATGCCCAGAGAGAGATTATGTTGGGCCAGCACTTCCTCGGCGAGATCAGTTCAGGCGTATATAGGACATGGAATGACTTGAAGTTCATCAAGGACAACTGGGATGGACCTATTGTGCTAAAAGGTATTCAACGGGTTTCGGTGAGTAGTGATCAGGGCGGGTCGTCCATGATCCAATCAATGCATAACATATCTACTCGTGGATATGCAGGATGCAGGAAAGGCAATCGATCAAGGAATAGATGGGATTGTTGTTTCGAACCACGGTACTTTGTTTGTGTGGCTGTTGAGGCCGACTCCACTGATGGGCTGGCACAAGGTGGTCGCCAGGTGGATGGCGCGATCGGCTCCTCGGCTCCTCTCGACAAGATCATGCGCTCGAGCAAGGTCCGCGCTGCCCAGAAATCCGGAAAGTTGGCCGTTCTCTTCGACTCTGGGATTCGTACCGGAAGTGATATCATCAAAGCTCTCGCTATAGGCGCTTAGGCCGTCTTCAGTCAGTGTCCTATTGTTTGGGTGTGTAATTACATGAACAATCCTGATCGTATTATCGGGCAGTCGGACGTCCGTTCATGTACGGCCTTGCGATCGCTGGACAGGAAGGTGTCGAACAGATCCTGAGGCAGACTCTTTGCGATTTCCGTATCTCGATGGGCCTCAACGTTTACGCAAATATCGACGAGATCATTGGAAACAAAGACGATGTTTTGACGAGGTTGGAGTATTGTGTAGTCCTTGAAGACTGACATCCATGTATTATAAACTTATGTATTGTACCAAACAACAAATCATCAGGTCCTCTTCGGATCCAATCCTTGAATAAATCAATCAGAGGCTGCATGCAACTGGCAGGTCCAGCTGGGATGCATATGTTGATATTCTTTTGAAGCCTACTAATATGAGACTCGGCGAACGAAATAGAGCATAGTATCGTCTGTCGATTTGAAGATGTGATGTTGGCACACGTTCGATGAATTAGATAGAGTTACGAAACGTGTCATCGCTCCTTTTAGACGGTGTTTGTTTGTCAACGGCGTTGGAAACAAACAATCGCCTTCCAGGGAAGAGCTAACCAGCGTCCACGACAAGCTGGATGCTGAGATTACCTCCAAGAACAATAGATTAGTATGTTTGTTCACTCTCTTCAATAGCTTGGCCCTGACTTCGAGCAGATGCGCACAGACAGCTCCAGACTGAATTCCAAGAGCTGCAAGTAGCATCGTCGGCTGTTGTGATTGCAATGCAATCAGGTGGGTGACGTTGCAGATCTCAGTATGGACCTGGACTTGACCAGATGTGAAGAGTGCAGTCGAGTCGTACAAGCAGAAGATGGTGATGAGCAACGCAAAGCTTCAAGATGCTTAGGTCGCGCAAGCCAAGGCGGAACAGGCGGAAGTATTCGGTAAGCAACGTGACCCCATCTACTGCATGTTCCGATGTTGCTTAGCTCGCCGTGCATTTACGGACTCAAAGCAGACGCATCTCGATATAACTTTGGAAAAAAAGGGAGATAAAAGAGAGGTTACCGTTCACAGAGTACAGATTCCGGGAATTAGAGCAGCAAACTGAGGAAGAAGATTGGCGGTCCTCTGAAGTTGGTAATTATAGGCGTCGTTTTGCCCAACAACTTCAAGACGAACGTCTCCGGCATCAGAAAAATCTTGCCGAGCGTGACTTCACCAGTGGTCAGACCCGGAAGAAGTATCAAGGTAATCACCTTTTGCAACAATGTGAGAGGATACTGATCTCTTCCTAGCCGAACTTGCACAACTCAGTGAAGGTGTGGTTTGTCCGCTGCTCCTTGATCAGTTTCTCATCATATTCTGGAGTTTCAACGCAACGTGACACCATGACCCGGCTTCGTGAGGATAACCGCAAGATCCATTCGGACTACGATGAACTGCAGCTACCCTTCGACGAAGAAGTTTACAATGGTGGAGCATGGAAGAAAGAAAACGAACGCCTGAAGACAAAGATCGCAGACTTGACTAAGGCATACGAAGCCTCTTCCGCGGTGCAGTCCGACCAACAATCACAGATTGTTTCTGTTCATTCTCGAGTCCGCGAGCTGAAGGGCGTCCTGAACGATGCAGAAACCGACCGTGCGATGCTACAAAAAGCGAGGCGTTCGCTGCAAGGAAGGCATCAAGCTTGACATATTGATGCCACCGTAGTGACATCCGATCGGGAGTTACCAAAACTCCAACTCGAAAAGCAGGACCTCGAACGTTGTCTGGAGGAACAAGAAGACCGTGGCTCTATGGCGTTTAGCCATGCTGCAGAGAGTCGACCTGGACGGGCATGCACGCACGCCCTCAACCTCCTCGCCTACGTGGACTTGCGTACAACCACACACGCCGCCCACATTTTTTTTAAATACTTTACCACTCCCACACTTCGCTCGTATGAACACGTGTTTTCCTCTGTCTTCGCCCTCCCCATCTGTCTTCGCCACTTCGCCCCTCCTACACGGATGTGCGCACACGCACACAAAATGGAACATCGCGAACTCTGCATCCTCGTCGGCACCAACCTCGTCCGTCTCTTCCAGCTCGACGGCGTCGATCTGGAAATGTACCAGAAGACCATACTTCCAGCTATGCTGGAGCAAGTCGTCATCCAGGTGAGTGTTCACGTGTATCCTGTTCTGAAATTAGGTATTCACAGACGAGTGCCAGCTCCATTCGCTCGGACCATTTCTTTCCGCCACCGCTCAGCTACACCCAGAAGGCAAGGAAAAGGGAAAAAAAGGATGATGTGCCTGCGAGAAAGTTCCGTGGCATACCAGAAGACTCTTTGAGGTCTTTTGGAAACAAGTCGTCGAACTCATCAAGGTGCGTACGACGAGACATACACGAATTAGTGACATTCTGATGATGCGGTCGCAGGCTTCGACCAGACTTGTCAATACAAGACATCACGGTGTTCTTGGCCTCGCTCACGAATCTCTCCCTTAGCTGCTACCCTGACCGATTTGAATACGTTCTTTTGCGCACAGCGAAATCAAAGAGTATTCTGAAAGGTACGGTTTGATATATGTGTGTGTCTACTCCTGACGCCAATCTGATGCAGCTCGGATCTGCACGCTCCACAAACGGCTGTGAATCTCGCAGCGCTGCTCGTCGCCCCAATCAACTTATACCAATCTGTACTCACGTTGCTCGCCATCCCGCGCTACGTCCCGCTCTTGACACAACAGCTGTTTTAAACACGCCCCTCGATCGCACACAGCGTCGTCTCGAGCATACTCAAGAACGAGACCGTGATCGAGACACCCGGGGACGTGGATGGAGTCTTGGATCTGTGTCGCTTGTTGATCAAGGATCAGACGGATGCTTCTGCCGTCGATGGTGGGCCGGTAAAGGACGTGAAGGAGATACGGAGACAAGGCCCGTATCGCGCCGTATGTGGTGGAGAAGGAGGATACAGCAGAGGAGCAGTGGGTAGCACGGATGGTGCATCTATTTAGGGCTGAGTCGTTGGGGGTGCAGTCTGAGGTGGGTTTGAAGGTTCCTTGGGTGGAGAGAGTTGAGAACTGATTGCGCACCGCACTCGCCCAGCTACTGCAAACCGCACGTCGGCACTTTGAGGCTGGAGGCGGACTAATGCGGTATATGTTCCCAGCGCTCATCACTTCGAGCATCAAGCTCTGTCGGCGGTACAAGATTCGTGAACATTTGGTGAGATCGCACTTTCCTATACTCATTATTATTTTTAACCTCGACAACGAATAGGAAGACGACTGGCAATCGAAAGTGACCACGATCCTCAAGTTCGTGTGCGAATGCACCTCCATCCTCGCGACACAAGTCGACTCTCCCTCGCTCGCCCTCCGTCTATCCCTCTTAGCTGCCCAAATTGCCTCCGAATGTGGCTCTGGGTTCGAAGACCTGGAGTACGACCTGTATGTCCAAGCGTTTTTGGTGTACGAAGACTCGATTTCGGAGAGCCAAGCACAACTGGCTGCGATCACGTTGATCATCGAGACGTTGCAGGGCGCAAAGGTGTTCGAGGTGGATGGGTCCTTGATTACCAAGGCTGCGTTGCATGGGGCCAAGTTGTTGAAGAAGCCGCATCAGGCGAAGGTGGTGCATGCTGCGAATCATTGATGGTGGAAAGAGGCGGCGGTGGAGGTGGAGGGGGAAGGAGAGGCAGAGGCAGGGGAAGGCAAGGCAATGAGGCCGTCATCCTCAGGAGACGAGCACTCGACCTTTTCCGTTCAAGGCACCGGTATCGATCAACGTCATTGGCCAATGTCGCAGTCTACTATCTCTCCACTCGTTACAACCGCCTTGGAGATATGACGGATCTCAATGAGGCCATCATCCTCGGGAGACAAGCCCTCAACCTTCGCCCGTCAGGGCACCCAGAGCGATCTACGTCATTGGGCATTGTTGCAATCTATCTCTCCACTCGTTACAAGCAACTTGGAGATACGACGGACCTCAACGAGGCCATCATACTCGGCAGACAAGCCCTCGACCTTCGCTCGTCAGGGCACCCGCATCGATCAACGTCGTTAGCCAATGTCGCAACCGATCTATGCCGTCGTGGAGAAATGACGGACCTCAATGAGGCCATCATCCTCGGTCACTACGTGAACTTGCACATTGTCTCCGTCTTTGCTTCATCCAGTCGAACGAGTTGAAGGACAGAGAGGATCTATTCAGTCTCTAAACTGAGTTGTCAAATATCTCACAAACACTCTCACCGGACGATCTCTCTACAGCCAAGCAATGGATCACGGCAGCTGAGGATTTCCGCCATCGCACAGTCCTTCTCGCATATGAAACATCCCTTCGACTACTTGTTCAGCATCTCGCCATCTTACCATCCCTACCCAATCGTCTCCAGAGTTTCAAAGACCTCGCTTCATTCTGACACACCTTTGGAATAAAGCTGTAAACCCCGTTCTTCAGGCACTCGGCTTTTCGGTAAGTCGTTCGTATAAGTCTCAATGTCGATCTACTCTGACTCCAGATTAGAGTCCGCCATCTGGCAGTAGCATTGCACTGCGCCGTCCAGAAACTTCGCGACTCTGGTGCTCCCTTTACTTCTTGGGTTCCTTTCATTCACTTTGGTAGATGGTGACCCTTAGTCGAAAACGATTATTTCAGCACGACTTTTTCCCCCTCTCCTATGCTACTCTTTACTTGTACGAACTAGTCTACCGAACGAGCATGTTTCTATACGGAGCAATCTTACAGTGTCCCTCACAGTATCACCAAGTTTGAACCTGGTGGTTGATTTCCAACCAAGTCTGTCCATGCAATTCAAGCGACTGACATTTAGGATGTGTACACCGACGAGCATTAGTAGGCCCTCCGTTGGCCCCCTCCGAAATTCGATTTATGTTCGCTCTTCGCGCTACGTCATGTCATCGCTCCCATACTCCGCATTGTCCTTGGAGTCCGTCGTCGAAAATACCTCTGTTGAATCTGTCCAGGTAGGGTGCACTGTGGCACATCGCTATTTTCAGGGTAAATGCATTAGAATGCCCGAGGCTCTTGCCAGTGCCCACCATCACCCTCCCAATCTTGCCTTTCCCGTCCGCCCTCCCGCTCGATCCGACGCAACGTGTTAGCGCAGCGGTGTGAAGAGACTACTACGCGATATCGTGGCCTCACGACAACGATACAACGGTGATGCGTGCACAGGTACAATACGACGCAGCGATGGCTGCATATTACCCTCGTCCTCCTCTTCTCGCTCTCCCAGCAAGCATCGCGCATATTCCCGGCATCCCGGTCCGTGCAGCAGCCCGTCCGCACAAGGAATTCACTTTCCCAGCCTTTCGCCACTTTCTTCGTCGTCTCCCCTAGCAGGTCCAGGTCAGCCACATTTCCCTGCGCCCGGCCCTCCCTGTGTTCACGCCCGCGCTCGCCTGCAAATACTCCAAGGCAGCAGGGTTCGCCAGCCTCGAACCACAGCGTATGTCGGTCCACAATTATTGCGCATACATTCACCCACTGACCCCTTGCCATGATCCCGTTCCCAATTACAACCCTCTCAAATCCTCCTCCGTGCAGATCATACACGCTCGCACCCAATCGCTCATCCATCAGTCTTGCGGGAGTCTGCACACCACACAGATCGCTTCCTCTTCACCAGACGACCTGCGCTATCGTAGACGAATCGTACTCGTCTGCGGCAGGAAGCCCAAGGAAGCCCACGCCCGCCGGTGGTCGTTCAGTTGGAGTCGACTTGACACCGTTCAACGAAGTCCTCGTCCGTTGGTTCTTGTCGCTCAGCAGTACCAATACTAGGACACCCTACGCTCACCTGGACGCGACCAGCTCGACGGCACGGTGGGAATGGGGTTCGTTGCATCCCAGCAACGGGTGTTTGACGAGTGACACACTGCAACTCGTGTGACTTCCATGCGCAAGGAGGCGATGGCGTGGCAAGTGTTTTTTTCCCCTCGCAGGTCTGTAGTTGACTGTTGTTGCGTAGACGCATTCACAAGGACAAGAACGCGCTTCCGAGCGCAAACGCGGCGCCTCGGAAATCATCAATAACCTTCCCTCTTCTCCTGGTCTCATCACCAAGACTGGTGCAGCTCTTCTTGGAACAGGTCTTCTCGCTACCGCTAGTTCACAAGAAATCTACGTCGTGAACGAAGAAACCGTTGTAGCTGTTGGCACTATCATTCTCTTTGCATATATCTATCGGGTATGTGGGTTGTTCACATGTCAGAATTTGTGTTCGATGCCCTTGTAGGCAATCCAAGAACCGTACAAGGGCTGGGCAAACGGCCACATTAAGCGCATCAAGTCTGTACTCAATGATGCGCGCGCCGGGCACACGCAGGCTGTCAGGGACCGTATCAGTTCGGTCGAGCAGATGATGGACGTCGTTTTGCTCACGCAGGGTATCTTTGCCCTTTCGAAGGTCAGCTCACGCCAAACTGCAGCACGCCGAGTCCAACCTGAACTCTTTCTGCTTTACAGGAGACTGCCAAGTTGGAGAACGAGGCTTTCGTGTAGCGCCAAAAGGTCGCGTTGACCGGCGAGCTCAAATCTGTTCTTGACAGCTGGGTTTGCTACGAGCAACAGCGGAAGGAGAGCGAACAAGCTGAACTCGCCAAAACCGTCATCGCAAAAGTCCTGGTGTGGCAAGTTTGAGGTTCAGAGACGGGAGGACGGGAGGCGGAGCATGCTGCAGCGCGGTCTGGATGCCATTTCTGAGGGTTTGACGTTCAAGACGAGAATCGACCGATCACATCCGTAGGTTTTGTCCTTTGTGAAGTCATGCTTGCCGATGAGGCGAATTGGCCAGGCAACGGATTGCACGACAGTACGGACTCGGAGGCATTCTGCAATGATGTACGGGCAGTCATTGCAAGCGTGGTACGCCTGAATCGCTCATAATTTTATAGACACGTTAAGGTACTCTAAGTCACTGTATGGCCTTGGGACTCTCGCAGGCGTGCCCCAACCTGGGCATTTAACGATGGACGTCGTTTATTTATACCACGGCGGGAGTGCTCATTGTTGACCGTTTGCATTGTTGCACCGGTTGTTCCTTGAATATCCCTCTTTGGCGCTTTTGATCGGGGATGTTCCTGCTCGTTGTCCGCCACTTAAAACTCGTGCGTTCTATTCTTCTCACCCATTCGTAATGGCTACGTGACAACCAAGCCCAGGCAGGGTTTC
>JBBPOL010000686.1:0-10948 GCA_038091435.1 Leccinum variabile | reverse complement strand
TAGATTGTCCCTGGGGACTGAGTTTCGAAGTTCTTTGTTTTTCAGCTATTTATCGATATCCTACTTGGCTTATGCCATGGGTACTCTGGCCCCTTATCCAAATCTCAGCCGCAACCATATAGCCGTTATCGGCACCCGTCGCTCGTGCCACAGTGACTTGCCACCAGGTCTTCACTGGCATTCGACTGAACTGCGGCTACTTGTGATGCCTTGTTGGGATACATTGATGACCTTATATTCAAGAGGACCACATGCCTCATGTGTATTCCCTCGAGTTCCATGTCTTCGCTACTCATTTCATCACCCACCGAGCAGGAAATCCAGGTCTCAATCGCATCGATGAGACAACTACGCATTTGCAACTATGTCACAAGCGAGCCTTGAATGCACTCCCGGCGGGTGTTGGCAGTACTTACGATGTTTTTTTAGTCTCCGTGGTGGCCTTCATGTTATACGATATCATAATCAACCTGGAGCAGGAGGTCAGTTTCTTTATATTGCGATGCTATACGACAAGGAGATAGGCGTGCTGCTTGTAGATACCTTTGGTCTGGACGTACCGCCAAAACAGCAACACTGCTATCCCAAGATGCCGATGCCCTTCAAGTTCTCGCAGATTCAATCAATTTCTTTTCCACTTGTTTTTCCTTTTTTCTCGGTATTATGGCCTCTTCTTTTTAACGTACGTTGTATCACGACTGCTCCACTTGACTGTCCTGACTGGACCATTGGATGTAGATTCATGTTCGCAGGTATTATGCTTACCTTTATTTTACCAATACACAACTGACACTGAATAGTAAACAACACCACGGAACTCTCGGTCGCGGTTCGTCGCAATTTGTTCGTCTCTAGCGTTGGCTTTACACTGACAGAACAGGCAGTTGTAAGGCTTCTTCCTTGTGTTCCGGAACATGCTGAACACGTGTATGAATGCTCCACAGCTGCAAGCGATATTACTATTACTTTATTTTGTAAGGATTAGTACTCTGACTTCCACCCCACCAATGGATTTCCCTGTCTCTAGAGCAGGAACAATTTTCTATACAACTATCGTCAACATCATTCTGGCCACGCGGATCGATGCACTGTACGGAGGAAACAGTGTTTGTAGGATATTTTTGTACTGCTTGGTGGTTGGTGAGCGCTTGAGCATCTTCATCGTAAAATATTGTAGATTTTTCAACCTACCATTCAGGAGAATTTCTGGTATGCAACCAGGTCGCTTGCCGACATGTCTGGTGTCACATCACACTTTGCGTAATATGTAGGTGGAATTTGCGACATGTGTTTTCATAGCCGTGCGCTCGACAGCTCTGGTAGTCAGCCCACCACCTTGGATCCCATGGGATGGTTGCATGATGAGTTCACGCGTTACACCTGCTCTCACTCTCGTAAGCTGGTAAGCCAATTAGTTTCACCGAGTTGGTCGAAATACTGACAAGACGTAAAGGATAACAGCACTGGTCGTCTCTAGTCGGTCATCCAACCCGCGATAATTGTCTTTCCTGACGTATCCATTAGTCATCTTTTGTATCATGACTTTGAAAGGCATCCTTTCCTGTAGGCGTCGGAGAAAAATGTCCTTTCAAGAGATCAAGTTGAGGTTGGCTCCTAGAATGAGGGCATTCATATGTGACGGGGTCACATTTTATTTTCTGTGGGCACCCTGTTCTCTTTTCCCATGCGATTTCATACGGATATGGCTATTCAGGACGTTTGGTAAGGTCCCCATGACACATGAAGGGAGGTTACTTCATCAACAATCTGTTAGCTGCCCTGTTGGTCTCCACCGTTGTTCTGACAGTCTTGCGAAACGAATTATCAGCTTTACCAATTCCGTAAGTTCTTACTCGATACTAGTGCCGTCCTTTTGTCTTCGGGCCTGATTCGTACACTTGCAGGCTTCTCGTAGCAGTTTATTATTATTGCGTGAGTATCCGACATATACGGAGCACGCCTCATTGAACCATGTCTCATTCGCTTCCACAAAGGCTTCACGACTCATCCTCAACATCAGAGCTGTCGAGGTCGATCTCTGTCCTGCGGAGGTTCCATCCAATCCGGATGAGCTCCCGTCCACTGGAATACTGTTCTTGACTTTTCCAGAGCCTGGAGAACAACAGCCCGTGGCATCTTCTTCACGAGGTTGACGAAAGATATGCGATGACGTATGGCTCCCGACTCTCCGTTCAAACTACGCAGGCGTGGCCACCACCGTGAGTTCGCCGTGAGTGTTCAAAATAAAATAATTCGGGCTGGTACGTCACCCTACCCATCCATCACCGCAGATTTCACTACGGCTAGCTTTGTTTTTGTCCGTTCCGATTTGATTGTTCTCTCCACATCCTCCCATATCACGCTCTATTGTATATCATGTCTTTTCTTTTTGCTCCACATACACTGTACAGAAAGCACGTCGTTGGTATTCTTACTGTCTTCTTGCGATCTGGTCTCTCCTATCGTCGACCATCAATACATCATGGTGCGCTATCGTACCCTTTGCCCTTGGCTGGATTATAGGGTCCAAGGAGTTGGTGGCCTCGCGCGCCGTTCGTGTCTCTTTCAGCCACACACCTTGCCAGTGATTGCCACAATCTCTCTTCGAGTGCCTCATGTCGGAAGCCGCAATTGCCGAACGGACCGGAAAGAAGGGATAAGGGGAAGGCTTACTATGGGACAAGGAGGCGGTGAATATCCGTTCACACTCCTAGCCCCACCGTCCTCATGTTTTAACAAACCCTTCTTTCATCTAGAGAAGAGATGACGACCCACAAAGCTCCCCCTGGGCTAACAGTTGCGAACCTCCTCGATCCAAGTGCTGAACGCTGAGTGCTTATCCATCAACCGAATAAAGAAACCGAACATCAGAAAAGGGACAATTTGTCGAAGGTATGCATGCGCACAATAACATGATCAGAGCAGTTAATGTATACCATATGATGCGATTGCAACGTTCAAAACAACAGCGACAAAATGAAACATATGCTGTGCAGGGTAGCAAGCACCGACGGCATCCGCATGCGTATTTCCTCGTCGTCTGTCGGTTCACTTTTTCTGAACGTCGTGGAGGAGGGTGATCGATCAGTTAAGCGAGGTGGGCTACCGGAGGGTGACGGACTTGGAGGAAGAAGTCACAATTTTTTCTTCTGTGGTCGACTAGTCGTCTCTTGATCCCCAGCGTTGCGAACGACTCGGACCAGCCTGTCGTGCGTCTGCCGCACCCATAAGCACATCACCCCAAACCCATCGCCATGACCCAACATTACATACATACCTTCTTGGCTCGTCTTTCTTTCACATCCTCGTCGCTGAACACCTGCTCGTTAGCCTCGCCACCCTGATCGCCCGATTGACCTCGCTCAAACGCTTGGATTTACGTTCTTACGCACGATCCGACCTTCCTTCGTGAGCTTCTCGGCTTTAGTACGTAGCTCCTCCATCTTCGAGTCTTCGACCTTTGTCGCTACATAATGACATGTGGAAATACAACAAGGATATGACATGCATGTCAATATGACGCCCAGATGAAGATACGGAATGACGGACATCATCGAGAGCCTGTTTCCATTCTTTCTCTTCCTATCTCTTCTGGAGGGCAGCTTCGAGCCTGCGCTTCCGCTTCGAACTCTTTTTGAGCAGTGAGATGTTCTTCTGCCCGACATAGCATACTCTCTCCGTATTTCTGACGCTGGTCAACAGAGAACGTACACGTTCCCGACGCCAGCGTAGATAAAGTAATGAACACACGAGTTGGCGGGATGGATCAAGTGGACGCTGAAACTCAATGAAGTGGGGGCGTTCCGGGGGAGTCAAATAGACGACTCACCTACTGTGCATATTTCAAACGTTTCGCAGTATTCATGGTTGCCTACTTTTGTTCTTTTGAAGCTTTGGGGTGCCAAGACCGACGTCGACACATCAACAGAGGGCCGACAGGTCTATTCCATTGTAGAACTTGACGGAGGCAACATCATCATACAAACACACCGGGGTAAGTTGCTGAACAGCCAAAAATGGTCGATCGGTCGTACTTGTCTCGCGCATAGTAACGATGACCCATGTACACGTATTAACCCATAGACACCCCCATCGTTGAGCATCTTCCGAATAGTCGGCTGCTGAAACGGGGGCCGAACTATCAACGTCTCCAGAGCATCTTCCGCGACCGCGATGGAAAAACCCTAAGCCCACCCTCCAAAGTGGGTCGAGTTGAAGCGCCTTGTGGTATGCTTCGGCCGCCCCTTGGAAGTTCCGCTTCCGTCCATTTTCGGTTGTCCCGGCATCGAGTCGACAGGATGATCCATCTGGCGATGAGTCAGAGAGAGTAGATGTCGTGCTTTTTGTGGTCTTTGAGCGTGGAGAGTACAAGATTAACCTCCTTGACGTTGTTGTATTGAAGAAGGAAAGAAGTATAGAACGCGCGGGGATTGAGGCTAGAACTGGAGATAACACGGGTTGCCAAGTTGAGTAGTAACTAGTCAGCTTCTTCATCTGACCATGGTACCAAGAGTCACCGTGAGGCTTGTCGTCACGGTATGCCTCCTTGGCCATCGCATACTCCCGGGCCCGAGTCCCCCGGACTATCCCCGTACAGCCCGGTGAGTTGAGTGCGACTGGGTGGGTTCACATGTCCGTTAGCAGTAACTATGAGGTCGAGCTCAATAGTTTTAGGCTACGACTCGATCGAACAGTTCGCGTGTTTTGAACTTCTTCAAAGTGGGTGACATTATGTCCTGATTCGACGCACCCGACCTGGGGTGTGCCAGTGCGCGAAGCGAAGAAAACAGTGTCTCCCGCCGATCACCAATCCCTGAGGGCTTGGAGGATTATGATCGTGACAGCACTTGTCAAGAGTGCAGATTGCCACAACCACTTCACCGTGCCAATCGACCGGATACTTATTCATCGACTCGGATGCTTTGATCAGACTCATTGAGAACTGTGATCTTACTACCCACTGGCATTCCAATAGCATCGAAGTAACTTTAGTATGTAGTAGTTCGGCTGGTCTTCCGTTGCAGTCGTGTAGTAATTCGTCATTTCTTTTGTTCGACCCTAGCTCAGGCTGTATCGAATAATGTGACAAGACCTCGAAATTCGGGGGCCTCAATTGACTCGAAACCTCAGTACCCTCCGAGTCGGATGTATGCGCCGACCCATGTGCGCCATCCCCTCAGGGCAGGACGGACGACAAAAAATCACACTGTGCCGGACTATGGCCGAAGGCGATAGTCCTTTGTCTGCGAAGAGGGATGCTCGGGCCTTCGGGGAGCCTAGTGGGTAGCGGTTTCGATTTAATCAAAGGTTTCGAGCCTGCGAAAGCTCTCGTCAGGGGGTTAGGGTTCAACGTTCAGTTACCAATCTCAAGCCCTATCGAGAGAGTTGGCTAGACTCGCACAAGCGACTACTGTTACGGCAATTAGTACGAGGGCTCGAGGCTTCCTGCTCGGCCTTTTCAGGCACTAACCTGCACTTTTGCGCTTCCATGCGGTCCCCAGACTCCCCACGTAGGCACCATGCCAACGCCGGATCACTTTTCGCCACCGTACGATGATGCTCTCACGGAAGTGAGTTTACGGCGGAGTTCAAAGTTCGGTGGACCTTGTGAAGCAAAACAGCCTTCAATATTTGAGTTGCGTCGCTATTGTAACTTTTCACGACCCCGGCGCAGCAGGACTTGCGTCTGACGTACTTCAAATTAATGAGTCGGACTAACGCTATGCCATTGACCCCACCCGGGGTTCAAATTTTCAAATTGCCAATAATTTGATGCGATCTCGTTTCCTTTGCCTTGCCAGTTGTCAAACTCTCTCTTTGGAAGCAGGGGGAACAAAATGATGCAATAATCATCTTTTTTTGCATTCTCATCGAATGGTAAGTGGAAGAATTTGGTGGAGTCCGGACGGTGGGCTTGGCAGTGGTTATCCCACCCGGTCCGCCGTTCCCATCGGCCGTTTTAGACGCCATAGGCTACCGGCTGTGTAGGTGAACTAGTACTAGGGGCTTGAGATGACTTTGTCGGTTACTTGACGGCACACTGACTAAAAGTTTCCCCGCTCAGACGCCACTAGCATGCGATTATATCGCTTTTTAGCCAACATCACGGGCGGTGCTCAACATACATAAGGCTTCAGGGGGAGGCAAAATCAATTAGGGCTCCTTCAACCCATCCAACCATGTCTTCCGAAAGTTGCGTCGATGTCTTGATTATCGGAGCTGGCCCTGCCGGAGCCATGTGTGCCAATGCACTAGCAATAGCGGGCGTCAATGTGAGGATTATCGATAAACGGTAGGAGTCATCTTCGAGGTCGCCGTTTCCGAAAAGAACTGACCCCGTCCATTGACTACTAGTCCCATAGGAGTCGCGGCTGGTCAAGCTGACGGCATCGCACCAAGGACGATGGAAGTGTTACAGGTATGTGTATGAGCTGCCGTTTTACATTGTTTTGCCCATATCTTCGACCTTTGCAATAGAGCTACGGTCTGGCCGAGCGTGTGCTCAGAGAGGGAAGCCAGAGCCACTTATATGTACGTGAAATTTAGTCGGTTGCATAGCTTTCATCTAACAGGACATGATGTTTCAAGACCTTCTACGACCCCGGGCCCGACGGAAAAATTCAGGTGTGTCCAATTTTTCGTAAGCGAGGTTTCTCGATTTTCTGAAGGTTGAGCTTGAAGTGCACAAGACGCATGCCTTTTGTGACGGATCCTGATGTCCCTTTTCCATTTTTGGTGCGGTCCTGGTCATCGAACTGTGCTTGTGTTCAATATGATTCATGGCCGAGCGTTTAGATCGGGCTAAAACAAGCGACAATCGAAGCCAATTTTCTGGATTCTCTGAACGACCATGGTGTGGAGGTCGAACGCCCGAAATATCCTTCCCACCTCGAGATTTCGGAAGACGCCGACGAATTGTCAAACCCCCTTTCATACCCAGTGAAAGTACGTTGATACCAACGCTCATCATTTGGCTTGCTAACTTTCTTATCACAGGTCACTGTACAGAATCTAGATGAAAATGACAATGCCAACAGGACCGAAATCATACGTGCAAAATTCGTTGTTGGCGCAGACGGTGAGTCGTAATTCCCTTGCGCAAGTCTTGTACCGACATCTAATCTGTAGGAGCGCACTCCTGGGTGCGAAAGACTCTGGGAATTAGTATGGACGGAGATAAGACCGGTAATCTCACTGAACTTGTGCTCTTAACGTACCCTGGCTAATCGAGCCGAACAGACTATGTCTGGGGTGTCATGGATATGAAAACGGAATCCGACTTCCCAGACATACGTAATAATGCTGGCATCCATTCGACAAACGGAAACTGCTTGATCATTCCCCGTGAGGATGAAAAGAATCGGCTATACATTCAACTTGCGGACGGGGTTCTCCCATCTCCATCGACTGAACGATTCGACAAGAGTAGCATAACTTCCAAGATACTTTTTTCGGTGAGACATTTAGGTTGATGGTAAACTTGAGCGTCTCTCACGGAAGGGGTAGGTAGCGGAGAAGATACTGCATCCATACAAATTGGGTGATCCAGCACGGATCGAGTGGTGGTCACTTTACATTAGTATGACATTTCCTTATTTTGCACTTACAGCCATCTGAACAGCGTGGCAGTTGGGCAGCGTATAGCCTCTAGCTACTCATCCAAGCACAGGGTATTCATTGTCGGCGATGCGTGTCATACCCATTCTCCAAAAGGAGGTAAGAAGAATTCCCCACAGTTCAGAACACTGTGATTCATTCATCATTGTCTAGGTCAGGGTATGAACGCCGCCATAAATGATTCCCATAATCTCGGTATGCATCTCCGCGCATCGTTTGGCATAGACTAAGATTGTTTAGCTTGGAAACTTTTGCATGTCCTCAGGGGATGGTCCAGCCCGTCACTCTTGAAGACTGTAGGTTTTCGCAGTAACTTACCTCCGTCCGATTGCTATAACTTCGATCTCATTTCCAGTATGAACACGAACGCAGAAAATTTGCAGAAGACCTGGTGAACTCCGACAAGGAATATGCAACATTAGCCTCCAGGAAACCGAAGTCTGCGGAGAAGGAAGATGGCGTGACCAGCGAACAATATGTCCGGTAAGTTTCGAGCTATTGGTGAAATTATCATTCGCAAACGCAATGCTTGTAGAGCGCTTCAGGCACGACAAGGTCTCTTCAGCGGTTTCGGAATCCAATATTCTGTGTCTGCCATCGTGAATCCCCAGTACCAGGAAAGCGCGGAAGGTCTCGTCATCGGACGGAGAATGCTTCCCTACATATTTATCCGTGCTGCGGACGTCCGACCGCTCCAGATACACGACCTACTCCCCGCAGATGGTCGCTTCAAAGTGCTATTCTTTGTTGGGAACTTGACTTTGACGAGGATCCTAGAATTGCAGTCGCTCGCAGAGGAACTGAGCAAGCCATTGAGCTTCCTCCAGAAATACGGCGCTGATAGCAAAGTCTCGAGCATGTTCGACATCATTACGATCATCGCTGCTAAAAAGCACGACATGGATTACTTGCGCATCCCGGCATTCTTCCGTCCACACTGGACAAAGTCAGTGTTCTTCATTCCATGGCCGTGCGTTCGGTGGGGCTAACATTCATAATGGCCTCTTTTACGTTGCATCGCAGAGTCCTCCTTGACGACATCGATCTGAGAAACGTGCAGGGCGGACATGGGTATGAAAGATTTGGGATCAATACGGGGCAGATTACGGTTGTCGTCGTTCGGCCGGATGGATACGTGGGGATGATCGCCCCTTCGAGCGCGGTAGGAGAATTAGATGCGTATTTCGGTTCATTCATGGTTCTCCGTGGCGGTAAAGACTAGCAGTCGTGGTAACTGCAGAAAATCAACAAGAATGACTGTACATCGAGAAAAGTAATTCGGTGACTTGCTGTGCTTCCTCGATTGTTGGTCGTGCATTCAACTGCTTGACATAGTCATTTCTCTCCTTCTTTCTTGCTAGATGTATGATACTCGTGCCTGACCGTCTTTTATGTCTATTGTGAAATAATGTCATCTTACTATATGTATCCCTCCTTCCGAAAACGTGAAGATGGTTGCGATCGCCGAGCAGAGAAGGTTGTATGCTTTTCTTCGCATCCCACAGAAAGTATATATAGTAACTGGACCATCTTCATGATGTTGTTTCTTTCATAGAATGGGGCTATAACCCGTCGACCGCTCAGTACCGAGGCTCCATATCAATTCCGACTTGATCGGTGACTACAACATTGAAGCAAGGGAAAGGCCGAACGATCTGGAATACAAACAGAATGGAGACTTACGCTCGAAACAACTCCTGGGCATCGGAAGGTGCGCCATTGAGATCTCATAGAGCATTCCTGCGATCATAGTTTATACAGAGGTAGATCATCCATACATTTGATGGCAAAGGTTCCGAGTTTCATCTTTACAGCATATCAGGCCGCTCATCGGCGTCTCCTTGCGAAACAATGATCACCATGATCAGACAAGGATTCCGAAATGATGCGTTTACGGTGTTCCTCCTAACGCACTTTATGTAACGGCGGCTGCCCTGGACCGGCAACCGGCTGCGGTGCACGCGTGGGATTACTGTAATCAACAGCGCGCTGCGAGACATATTGGCAGAGGTAGGGTTTTGAATAGAATCATTCAAGACTGGCTGTCATGAACACAGACGTCCTAATTGGGGTGTCTGATTCCAGTAAAGTATACAATGATGCAATGTGAGACTTCAAGTTACCGGAAGGTAGGTGGACAAGTGATTGATTTTACTAACAAAGAGGGATGCAACCGAGGCACAGGTGAGGACCGCGGTGGTCATAGAAATTCGGTCCCGTATAATCAACGCGAAGAAAATTGACGGTCTGTGTCAGGTGTGTACCGTTATCCTTGTCCATTTTGGGTGCGCGCTGGGGGGCAATCCGGTTACATATATTCGCTATTCATTTATGAGATAGATGTGAAAGTTATCCATCGGAGCCACAAGGTGAGTGAAAACGAATGCACCTGTCGTCGCATGAAGGGTCTCTGCGTAGTACCCTGGTCGTCTCAGAATGATGGATATGACCGTCCATCGCCAAAGGTAGAACATACTAGTGTTTTAATTCAGTGAGCAAAGATTGGCACGAAGAGACGTGATGGCCTCGTTGAGGCCATTCTTCTCCACAATCGCTGCATGCTAAAAAAAACGCGACTAGTTGATCACGGAGGGATATTCGTTATCTTTTCATCTAATGGATATGGGTGTCAGCAGAACAGAACTAGGCGAGTAACAAAGGAGCGACACACGAGGGAGCTGGTTGATGTTGGGAGTCTTCCGACTGTCTTGCGTTTGATTCCTCATTCACGGAAGATCTGTTGCGCCGACAAAGAACTCTTTGATCAGAGCAACATCCCCACAAACTCATCATGATGTGTGTAGTATACACTTACACCGTCGCGGTATGGAGAAGGACGTCAGGATGACTTATTCTTCTCATTTCAACTGTCGCAATGTCGGCGAGATAGTCGTACACTAGATGAAATGGTCGATGACAGGGCCAATTTGTTGATGTGTCTTGTGTTCCAGAATGAGAAGATTGCATCCAAATTGCATCAGCGAAAACTGCAACTCCGAACACTCCGTTGCTTGCCACGACGACGATGCACTTGGGCCTGTATCTGGTTTGAACGAGGTATTTCCGTCTTGGTGGTCACATCGAAGCAATGTATATGATCGTCATAAGAAGAGTTGCTTGCTGTCACTGACCCACTGCGAGAGATACTAGGGAATGGTTGCAAAACACTCTGGACGAGTTTAAGAATGGGAATTCAACCAATAATGCCAGCAGCAAACCTCAACGGAGCCTTCATTTAGGGCTGCCTCTTTCGGGTGGGTAGTCCCTGATTCAGACTTGGCAGGTGCCAGGGCGCGGCGCCGGTGGCGGCCCTTCGTTGAGCCGCACTCCG
>JBBPOL010000685.1:0-10949 GCA_038091435.1 Leccinum variabile | reverse complement strand
CAAGCTTGATGATCTCGTGATTACTCCTGAGCTGCTTCAACAGCGATTCGACCACCCTTGGCTGCACTATTTGGAGATTCCCACGCCCTTCAGGTAGGCTTACTTATGGTTACATAATTGACCTGTCAGGTCCGGGCATCCGCGGTCCATCCCGCCTCAATCCAGTAGAAGCTTTCCCACCATCCGTTGTCCTCCTCCATCACCATCTGCGCTGCATCCATCCGCATCACCAACCAACCGCCAACCGCCAGTCGATCAGTTTTCCATCCATTTTGCGCCTCAACTATCCGCTGCTTCTTCCACCCGGCCAAACGAGCGCCCCATCCCTGCGTCCCAAATAACGCTCCGCTTTCCGACTGGCGTCGCGGTACGTGGTTTTTTTAATGCGCCGTTTGTTTGCGACCATCCTTGTGCCATTTTCTGATCACTTCACAGTAAACGCGTGCACCATCCGTCGCGCACCATCTATCACCGTGGTTCACTGCACGCGAGGACCATGCTCGGCCTATCCACTTCCCCCAATCCCTTCGCGATTGCACACCCACTGGCAGGCACCATTCGTGCTCCGGTGGTAGTAGTTAGATAGCGGGAGCCATATGTTTAGTTTACTCATCACAAACTTGCAATCAAACAACGCCGCGATACCATTGAGGTCTTTTCATAAGCATACGAGATAATATACATAACAAACGAGTAGCGCGCCCCAAGAATGACGACCAAGAAAACACGACTTCAATACTACTTATCCCTACGGTCCCGGCGCACCATTCTCCTGCCCAGTCGGGAAAGGAAAGCCTGAGGGCATGCCACGAAGCAACTGTGCAGCCAAAGCATTGGCGAGAGCTTGTAGGCGAGGGTCTTCACCTTGCGGCCACCCCTGAGCGTAAGGATTGCCGCTCACTGGCACTTGAGGAACAGCAACGTTTGGCGGTGCAGGTGCCAACTCATTTGGTGGTAAAACGGCCGCCGGTATGGCTTCGCGAATGGGATATGATACCATCGAAGCGGGCTTGTCCGCCGAGGCATTGTTCACTGAGGCTTGAACTTGAAGGACAGCGGCAGAGTTGTCCGATTCTCGAGGGGCAGCCATCGTGTCCAGGGTGACCGATCCATGGTCTTTGCGCTGGCGAAGACTGAACGGGTCGTTAGCTTCAGTCTCCGCAGAGAGTCCACCGTCCTTCTTCACAACCATGCGGGGTTTCGGGCGAGCGACGACAGGCGCAGGCTGGGCAACTTGAGGTTGCTTGACAGGCTGGGTTTTGGGGGCCGCGACAGGAACAACTTGAGGGACAGGAACACTGACAGGCGCTGGCTGGGCGACTCGAGGATGCTTGACAGGCTGGGTTTCCGAGTCCGGGGCGACAGGAACAACTTGAGGGGCAGGAACACTCTGCCCGCTAGTGCGCGAAGCAGTCGTCGCCAGGACAGAAACACCACCGCGAATGAGTTTCTCGTCCTCTGATGATGCGGGAGAAGCAACCTTCTTGCGTGGTTGCATTTTGGAGCGCACGGTAGCCTTTCCTTTGTTCTTGGCAGCGAGCGCAGTTGCGCGAGGGACTTCCACAACACGTTTTTTTGCCGCCCGTGAGCTGACCTTTCCGGTGTGTTTCCGCTTGCGGGTCCCAGCCGTTTCACCGTCCTCGGATTCTAGCTCTCCCTCCGATGTCGTACTGTCTTCTTCAGCGTCACTCAGATCTTTCTTGTTGCCTTTCTTATCTTTTTTGGCTGCGAAATCGGACCCCGATGCGGAGCTGACCCCATCCTTGAGCTCTTTGTCTGATTCATCTAGCTGCACCAGTAAGGCAGGCTTGCTGCCCTTGCGATTTCGGCGAGGCAAAGTCCTCTTCGGCAATGGTGAGGCCCGCGTCTCATGGTGGTCGGAATCCGAGATGGAGATGATGGTCGGCGGCGCGTGCGACTTGATCTTCTTGACGTGCGGCCTATCGGAGTCGGACTCGATGGTAATTTGGTCGCAATCGGCCTTCGTCTTCCTCTTGATACGTGTAGCGGCGACATTAACCCTTCGAGGTAGACCCTTGCGATCCCATGTCCCATCGGCAAACATTCGTTTGCCGAATTTGTGAGTTGAGTCGTATTCTGGTGGTGCCCCATTGATGACCGGCAAGCGATGCGCCCGCAGCTCTCCTGAATAGCAATTAGAAGGTGCATAAAACAATTGACTCGAACTTACCAATTAACTTAGGCTTGCGTTCAAAGAAACAGCCGTCCTTGGAGGGGTTGTTGAGAGCTCCTAGGATCAAAGAGCACTCTGCAAGAGAGAGGTCCGATATTCCTTTCGAGCCAGCCTTCGAACGCCCGCGACTCGGATCCTCGCCCGGAAAGGGAACCGCATCGGGGAAATTATGGCACACCACACCGCTATTTGCCAACTTTCCAGGAAGCGCTTTCCAAGGGAAAAGTTTTCCCGAGGCCCATTGACATCCCACCTTAGCTAGTAGGCCAGACGAGGGAAGACACGGTAAGAACGCAGGTCCGTGCAGCACAGGACGACTCACTCAAAGCAGATATGAATGTGCTTCTTAGGCGTGGATGGTCCTCCATCTCAGAGACCTCGACGACATCATTAACCTCATCTAGCACATCAACCTCTTGTGCGGCCCTTGAACTCCCTGCTCCAGATGGCTCCAACAACGCGGTGGGATTGGCAAGCGAATAATTATTGCTGTAACGCCGGGTCAGAGGGATGCTGAATTACTAAGTAATTTGTCTTACTATATATGCGCCCTGAAGTGTCCGAGCATTTCAGTATCATCTGCTCGACAGCGCATTTGAAAAAACTAGTAATTCAATTAGCGTGATACCGACCAGCCGGCAAAGGAAGATCTTACATCCGTTGCACCAGGGGTAGTATATACCAATCCAAGAGATGCGTCTTGATGGATGACACTGCCCCCAGCAATCAACAAAACCTCGAACCCGTGTGCCTTCGACAACCCTGCGAACTATACCGCCCTCAGCGTGATGAAACCTCAGGCACCTATCACCACACTCACCGCTTGAGTATGATGTTTCATCGAGCGATGAAACAATGATTGGCGCTGGGCGATCGTCTTGCTACCGTCAAGTTGTCCTTCCCCCTTCTCGAAGGTTTCCAGGATTGTTTGCCAAGTCTCAGGGTATGCTTCACGGAAAAGCGCATAGCATTGAGTTGTGACCTTGTTTTGCACTGCGCGAGTCCGAGTCACTTCAATGTCAAAACTGCGGAGACACGTCAACGGCACTTACTACCAGGTGTTGCCTCTACTATGACGTCGCGGTCCCTGAGCCTCGCCTGTTCCTGAGCCTTGTTTGCAGCATAAAACCTCTCGTAGACGTTCCACCAATTCAATGAGCAAGTCCGAGCGAACTGTTTGGTGAACCGATTCACAACGTTCTGGAATGGGAGGTTGACGCGCTTAGCCACGCGCTCGAATTCAGCATTGATCTCCTTGAATTCCTCGTCAAGGATAGAATTGGTGTGCATTGGGGTTCTCCCAACAGCTGCCACGAGCTTTGTCTCCAGCGCGTCGTCGACGAGAAAAGGATTACTCTCGTGAGCAGTCCGTGAGTGTGGAGTAGGCGTCCCCGGAGGTCCATCCAAGTCGATGTCGAAGGCGCCAAAGGTAGATGGCGACCTCGGTGCATTAGGCCAGCCCGCGGCTACATGGTTCTGCGCCCGCGGTGTCGAAATATCCTCCGCTGTGGGCGAAGGAGGACCATCTTGTCTGGCGTTGAGTCGCTCAGCGTCCTTCCGTACTTGCGCTGATACCAGAGCCTGCTTCAAGTCTAAAAGAGGGGGGGTGCCTGGACCTGGATGGTGAAAATTAACGAGACATCACACAAATGATAGACGGCACACTTACGACGAGGTGACGAGACTCGAAAAGCACTCTCAGGTTGTGCAGAGTGGCCTATCAAAGTCGCGTCCGTTATGCTCAGGCTAGCGTCTTTGCTCACCACCGGTACAGTCTCCGCGGTCAGCACGGCTGCTCGACAATATTGAGTCACGCACGTAATAGACAGAAAATGAGGCCTACCTTTTTTTTCAAATCTGCATGTCAAGAATGGCGACTGACTCGGAACGTCGGCAAACAATTCACTCGCGCATTGTGTACCGTCCTGTAACTGCTGGTTGGAAGCGGACGAGGCTACCTGAGAAGCTGAATCCACGGTATTCACCTCCGAGTCTTCCACTGGCAGCAACCTGCTACGCCGATCGCCCGCGTTCCGAACGAGACCAGTGTCCCGCGCAGTAGCCTTCACCTTGGTGCGCAACCGCGTCGGTGTCTGCTCAGGTGGCGGAGACGCGGCCCGCCTACCGCCTCCAAGTTGCTCCTCTTCAGTCTGGGGACGGTTGAAGAGGAATTCAGTGAGGGCGTCATGGGCGCCGGAATTCATCTGTACAAAATGAGTATTCGGAATAGAAGGGAGAGAAAATGAGTGCACAATGAAATACCTCTGAGTCTACAGCGCTATGTGCGCGCCTTCCTGAAGCACTTTATACCTCCGAGTCGCCGTCAACTATAGTAGCTGGAAAATGTAATTGAAAAACTTCAAGCGGGCTCTGCGATCAATCGATCGTGGCCTCCGCACTCACCACGGACATCCAGCAATGTTGTAGAGAAGCACCTTGACATGTTGCCGTAATGTGAGCGTCTTGGCCGGCATCCACGAGGGCGAGATTTTGAGTCGATGGTTGCCAAGTCCGAGGGTCCACGCGCACCATGAGGATGCTCTGGCAGTGGGTACGTCTTGCTACTGTGTCACAGTCAGCGATCTTCGTGTGATCAAAAACCTCACCGTTTGTTGCTGAAATAGAGGGCCTGCAGAAATTTGAATGGCAGTAATGTCTGGAATACTGTGAGGCGGGTGTTGGCCGTTCCGGGAGCGGAAGAGAACTGCTGACTCAGCCGCAATTGGCACCGGTTGCAGCTTCTCGTCGGATCTGGTCGGGATCTACAGACTTCAAGTTCGCTGACTCGTCGCAATATATAATATTCAAGAAGAGTATTTACTAAATGTAGCTATCATTCAAACAGTCCGTGCAAATAGATGCCTTCTTCGAACGCCATGCCATGGGCTGACAGCTGGAGCGCAAACTGGTGGGAAGTAGCGGCGGCCTCTCTCATAGTCGCAATGATGATGTCGACCGTTTCTGCGGTGTACCCATGCGCGACCAGGTACCGGGCAGCTTGAGGGCCCACGGCGTTCACTCGCCCTTCATCTAGACCTGGTAGACTCACATAGTTCCTACTCTCGATGATGCCACGCAAGTTGCGGATGTGGGCATAGATGAACGGTGTCGGGGTGGGGTGGATTTCCAGGATTTGTTCATCAGGCGGTGGGCGTGGTTGCGACTGAGACAGAATGCCTGGAAGGTAGCATCTTAGCATAGACTCCGAACGAGATGAAACAGTCTATACTTACCTCGCGCGATTTGGGTGGTATGGGCCGGCTCTAAGTCTGTGAGATGCACGGCATGCCGCGTGGCCGTCATGCGGATTCGTGTGGGACTTGGAGTAAGTGGACTCGGAGCGGCCATGCCAGTGATGCGCGATGGTGTGGGACTTGGAGTGAGACGGAGGTTGTTCAACGCACCCCTCTCGAGGAAGTCCATGTCGTCGGAGAGGGAGGATGGGTCTGATGGTGTTGCTCAACACTCTGAGTGTAATATTACAGCGGATTACTCACCTGGCGAAATATCGGGCGATACGTTCATAGGCGGCATGAGCTCGTCGATTCCTTTCACGATGAGGAAGGCGAGGGCCTCCCAGAATGAGTCGACTGCCTTGAAGAAAGGATTGTTGAAACTGCCCCGCGTGCGTTCAGCAGCGTCCCTGCGATGCCAGTCGTTAGTCGCGTGCGCGTGAACAAGTACTCACAAACCTTGAGCGATGGATGCCGGGCGGAGAACCCACAATGACTACATAGAACTTAGTGCGCGCAGTGCCGAAGAAATTTCGAACAGCATCTGCTGCACCAAAAGCGGCCAGTAGCTCCGAAGTCGACGGTGTCGCCGTCAAAGTCGCAAGAACAGGCCGTATGAGTCGGAATAGAGCTTGTGCTTCGGCTCTGGAGAGGCACTGAATAGCAAGGGGGAGGGGCGGCGCTCCACGGCCACAACGCATTGAAGGACTTGTATAATCGTGAGTATGCCACTTGACTCATCACGTGCCGCGATCATAGTACTGACCATGCGGGGTAGATACCAGCGGCGGGGGTACTACCCTTGTTGACAAGAACCCAAACTGACTGCGATTCGGGCATTTAGGTGAGGTGCTACTACTGTTATTTCGTGTGGCTGATGCCATCTCATATTTATAGATTTTCAATATTGCCTCCTGCCCCCAAATGACTCTGCGCCAGGTCTGCCTGGCTATCTCTGCAGGTTCGAGACCGTTCGACACACTCACACATGCTCACCACGCCTCACGGCCAGTCCGGGCCAGATCACCAGAATAGGGGGCTCTTAGCCTTGCCATCACTGATCGCGGTGTTCGCATCAACGGTAATGAATTCGATGGCGTCTTTATCATGCGATCGCTTCCCGGAATCGCTGTCCAGGTACGTGTTTTGATTTCACTTTATCCTACAATGTGCAGAGACGATCATTCCCTTCCCAAATAAAGGTACAGCGCTCATACGATCATCAGCCCTCTAATCAAAAAATTTCACGGCGGTTGCGCGTTGTCCGATCAGGCAGGGGTTCCTTCGTAGATAGTTTACTAAAGGCAGTTGCCAATACGTAACTTCTATTAAACTGCAATACATGTAATGCTACGTCTAGACCACCGCTGGGACACGTACAACGAGCGATGTAAGGTATCGGCAGAAGGCGGGCATGTCTGCTTCGCTCATCGCCGGGGCGTCATGTCCCCGAAACAGCGCCTGCATTTGCGCGAGGACCCATGCGCCGCAGTCCACCGCATTGCTTTGAAGAGGTTTGATCTGTAGACATGGTGTCAAGATGGCGGTTTGGAGAGCTGGGTGTAGTACTCACCGTGACTGGAAAGGCATTCCATTGTCCTTCAACCTTGCGGGTCACTCCCCGCCGTGCGGTTGCCACATTGGACAAACGGATGATTAATTCCATGATGTCCTGGAAACTTTGTAGTTAGTCCTTTTGCGAACCATCCGACTGCCAGTGGCTCTTACCGGTAGATCGTTTCGCCAGGGTCGGCGCTCTGCGAGGCTGTCGAACAGCATGATTTGGTGAGTCTCGAAGTGGATGCTGGCCATTACCCAGTGCCCCCAAGATGAGGGGCGATGAATGGGTAGGATCCATATGGCTTTTTCCCAGTACTTGCTGCGGTACGTGTTGCGCCATAAGTCGTCGTCATCCGCTTTGTACCGGATGCGAAGGAGGTCGTGCGTTGAGAGGATGGCGAATGGCGAATGATCACCGCTGACATGAGCGGTGTGGAGTAGAGCGGCGCAGCCGTTGATGCAGGTGTCGTTCAGGCGGGCGTCTCCTGTATGTAATAAGCCAATATCCCTGGGTTCGAATGTAATATTGCCGAAGCCGTTGCTGGCGGGGCATACTCGCGTAAGCTGCGTCTGCTCCTCCGTTGCTTCCTCCGCCGGAATGGGATTGGGGTCCAAAGAGAATGTCTGGGCGTGTGATAAGTTAGCACTTCCTGGCCTGGATGGACGTGACATGGAAGTTCCGAAGGACTCACCTCAAGAAGCTTCCATTGGAAGAGCACGGTGGGTTGGTGGGAGTCTTCTTCAAGTTCTTCTTCCTCATTATCTCCACCGTCCATAATATCGCCGAGGACTACTGCCTCGGGCGCTAGCGTGTTGTCCAGTGCTGGGTCTTCAGTGCATTCATACTCTTCCTCCAGGTCATCGTCGGGGTCAGCGGCAGTTGGAATGTGGCAGACTACTGCCGGCGGATGCCACTGGAGGTCCTCGGTGGTGGGGGGTTGTCCCGAAAGGGTTTCTGCCAGCCTGGTCGCCTCATGCGCGCGGCTGTCGTAACGGGCGGATGATGCCAAGGGTGTTGCCCATTGTGTCGATAAGTGCTTGATGGTTTCGCAGTGTTGTTGAATTATAAGGTGGTAGTTCGAATCTGTTAGTGGCAAGTTAGCAGGGTTTCCCAAGATGGTAGGGAAACTTACGTTCGGGGAGTCGAAGAGCAAGTTCGACTGTGCCGAGTTCGTCGCCGAACCATCGGCACATATTTTCTGCTTCTATAGCTAGTCGCCGTTGCTCTTCTCGACACCTATCCCGTTTAAGAAGGGCGCGGATCCCCTCGCGAACTTCTCTATCGGAGAGCCAGCGAGGGATTTCTTTTTCGGCTGGTGTGATCCAGATGTCCTGGAGGAGAGTCTCGTCGTCGCGCAGCTCTGCGAGCTTCGTCGGGAGTGGTGTGGGAAGCGGAATGGCATATGCTGGGTCGTACAGCTGTTCGAGTGCTTCGCAGTACTTGTTGAACTTGCGGATCGCGGACATAAGTGCGGGCTGGCGCTTGGAAATAGCTTTGCGGGTTTGTTGGTGAAGTTTCGTGCCTGGCTGGAGTATGAGCTACATACCCATTGTGATCGATAGCACTCACCGAGTGCCTTGTCTTTGCCTCCGACGGCACGGTCAAGTTTGTCCCATTCGAAGAAACTCCCAATTGCACGTTTTCGGATATTGATCTTGAGATCGCGTGCGAGAAGGAGGGTTCTTACAAAGTCTAAATTAACGCCGTCCAAAGCCGGGAACTGTTCCTGGACGTTAAGCGAAGAATAGAGGCCTTCCACCTTCTCGAGAAGGCGGCGGTGGGTGCGTTCCATGCTGTCAAGGGCTTCCAATGCCACCTCTGCCGCTTGTTCTTTTTCGATAGCTGCGCGAGTTGTTTGCAAGGCGCGCTCTGAAGCGTCCAATTCCGTTTGTAGTATAAGCACACTATCGATCTCTTTCTTAAGTCTCGCGGGAGCGTCTAGTATATATGGTGCAGGTGCTTGAGCCTGCACGACAGAGATCGAATTGATAGACTTACGGTTGCGGATGGACAACTGTGCAGACCGTTGGTCCATCCACTGAGTGCGAAGATCCGTGACCGAGACACCACATTGGTCAAGTACTTTCTGTGCAGCATCACCTTGGTCTCGAATACCTTTCTTGAGTCGGCGTTTGAGCCATTGCCCCAAATCTCGTAACATTTCGCCTGCGACGGAGTCGGCTTGCCGATCAATGAGCCACAGTCGTCGTTGCCGCTGGGAAGGATCAGTGGCAAATATGGAAGGTTCTCATGGAGACTCACAGATGAGGACCGCTCTATCCCGATTAGCTTGATGAACCGGGACCAAAGACGTTCCGTTCCCTCGCCATCCGTCAGTCCAAGACCTTCAATGATGCGTGGATTGTATACTAGCTGACAAGCCCATTCATGCCCGTACGCGTGCATCGCTGTGGTCGCGAAGCGCAATCGCGACGTAATGGTTGAATCGAGCATGTCATACTGTGTAAAGGTTAGTTTCTGGCACTGGGTTTGGCAGGAAACCTACCTGGGCAAGCGAACGGTCGAGTACACAGCCGACATCATACAATACAACTACAGTTGCTTGCGGCGGAAGAAGAGAGAAAATGTGTTCTATTAGTGCGACGCTATACTTCTGTTGCTCGCCGGGCGTGTCGATGTTGGCAAAGAAGAGCGGAATGTCGTGGCGACAGATGATTGCCATCACTCCGGTGTCGTCGTAGCTCTCCATAGAAGTCTTTTGCTTCTTCCCATCCGCGGCTTCATATGATGATTCGCATTGGTCAACCGCCTCGTCAGGTACTTGGGCTGTTCGTGACCGAAGAGGGCGTTTGCGTGCTTTTTCGATACGCTTGCCAACAGCGTCGACTTGAGATTTTGGAAGGAAATAGCGTGGTTGATAGAAGGTTGGACAGTCGCCAGCAGTGCGTCGGTGGCGGTGATGGAAGTTGCCATCCGTAGCAACATGAATGTCTGCACCTTCGTTGAGAGGTCTGCCGAATGTGCTCCCACCGAAACACGCAGGACACCGCTGGCTGAGAAGCGGGTCACATATCGTGGAAGGACGGCTTCGCCCGGTGTGTGCCTGATCGGATGGGGCTGTCACTGGATCAAGATCGACAGGGGTGGCGGGGCGGGTGATACGTTCGCGGCACTGTGAAAGAATCTTCTCGATGCGATTGTCCAGCTCGATCTGCAGGACATCGAACCATTGGATGGCTCGACCTAGACTTCGGCGATATGGCTCCTGAACAGGTGTGCCCTGCAGAAGCATCAGTACTGCGAGGCGGGGATCAGGCTGAACTAACCGTTTTGGCCATCATACGGAAGCCTCGTCGGGTATAGTGCACATGCAACGCCATAGCTAGGGCGTTCACGGCATCGCACGAGCGCTCGAACAGCGCCCGGTAGAATGCCAGTAGTTCGATCGAAACAGCGAGTCGGGGCTGGGAGGGGGCAGTGGGGAAGAGGCCATGGTAGACGAGTACTTGAGCTAAAGATGCGCATTGACAAGAATGAACGGTAATCGAGGTAAAGTCTGTCATGGATGATTATATTGAGCTACCAGGTTGGATGAAAAGATAACGACTTGAACTTACAATCATAAAATAACCCTATGAGTACATGCGTTTTGACCTCGCATGCCGCCTCCGAGTTACAATGCGATATGGTATCTGGCGGAGGTCGTACAGGTTTGCCAAGCGTTTGCTTCAGGTATGAGATGTATGGGATAACGAGGGTGGGTATTGTCGTGTTCCATTTGGCAAAGTGATTGATCTTGGCTTGTGCACCCGATCGTTTCGTGGAATTGGTGGTGGGCTGAGGATCGTCTGCAGGTTGCGTGTCAAAACTAGGGTCGGGCCCGGGGTCGGGGTCGAAGAGGACTTCGTCGAAAGCGTCGTCGAGGGCGGAATCGATGGGTGGAGGGGGACTCGGAGGCACCGGTTCATTCTTGAGTAGTTCTTGCAATTGAGCCATTATT
>JBBPOL010000684.1:0-10963 GCA_038091435.1 Leccinum variabile | reverse complement strand
CTGCGATCCCCTGGACATGATGGATAGATTCCGTTTGCTATACAGCTACCAGCGAGCGATAGACTGATTCTCACACATTCCAGGTTATATCAAACTTTGGTTTTCACGGTCTCATAGAGCACCCAGAGGAACGCTCTAGACTACGGCGCTTAGCATGATCTATGCATCCTTTTTCCCTTAGGCTTTCTCTGTACCCTCTGTGGTCTCCCGACATACCACCGGAAGTAATGCCATTCGCGCTCTGAATGATAACGTATTTGTGACGTTGTATGTTGTGGCTTAGGTATGAACCATATCCATTTGATCGGGCAACTCGTCCTCGAAAGCAAACGCAACTCATGAGGTTCACTTCAGTCGATTTTTTCCACCTCCCGAATATAAGATGCACACCAGTGGAGGCATTTTGTGTTACTTAGCAGAGCTTAGCAGCTGCATTCATGAGCTAGTATGTAATAATGCGGCTCCGCGCTGACCGCTGCGCGCTCAGCTGGATATGAATTCCCCACTACGACGCCACCTCAGCTGATCCACCCGTCCTTGGCCCATCTACCATGCAATCTCAAACCATTGCTAAATATCTCTGGCGGCGATCATGCAAATTTATAGGTTCTTCTTTGATTCGTGCGTTTTCCATGAGAACTTTATGCCATATGTACATTGTACACGCAGAGCATTCGCCCGATTAAGGCGGCGCTCCGCGCCTCGTGGCGTGTCATCATGCGGCACTGATGCATGATGCGGCAACGGGATTTCGAGCCAAGTCAAACGTTTTCCCCTCATTCTCTCACTATCCACGCACTTTTAGCCTTGCCTTCTAATTCCAGGTTCTGCCGTTGATCTTAACTACAAGCCTGCCTATGTCTGTGTGATTGAACGCCTTGTTGGCAATCTAGGAACAGATTACGCAATAGGGTTATTGATCGCAGTCGGATAACATTGAACAATGATAAAAGGTACGATGTCGTCGATGTCTGTGCTGTAGCACTCTGAGCGCAATTCCCCACATCTAAACAATGCTAAGTGGCTCTTTAACGTACTTATTATTTAATGGAATGTTGGCTTTTACAACTTGGATCGCCGTTGCAGCAACCTGGTCTGATAACTTTTCATTTGACCGGCAGACAAATCTTTCTGAACAACATTTATGCCCTGGGATCCTCTGTCCGCTTGGAAAGTATTGACAAGTTCTACTGCTAGATGTTTCCTGTCCTTCACGGACCCCAAGGATTGTTCAATATTTACGGATCCGAGTCTGCTCCGGCTACCGAACGGATCGTCCACGATAATCGCAACCTCCTACTTTCAACACTCTGGTGAATTATGGGCTGCTATCTGCTCCACACAACCCGTTTGTCTACTCAGAACCCGCATTCCGGGAGACGCATTCCAGGAGATGCGCGCTCCGCCTTCGGAACACGGCACAGCGCCCGCTTCCAGGGTCATCCACTGCCTAGTCTCGTTATGCGCCCTATCTGCTCGACACGCAAAAGAGAGACTCTACGCCCACCTATCTTAGCCATGGGTTGATGACGGCACTGACCTCTGCGGCACCGCCGTGGTCACTGGTGGGCACCGGGGTCGATCTGGCGGCGCTTGCATGAAGTATATAGCACCGGCAACACTGCAGGACCCTCTCATCCATCAGGCTATGTGCCCGCAAAAAGTCCACAGGGAGCCGTTGTTACGTCTTTCACCTCGTCAACTACCATTGCAACCAGTCGCTGCACCGGCACATAAGTAATCACTCGTGCCTACTGCTACCGAACTTGCTAAAAAAAAGTAGAACAAGAAGCAGCTATATTTGCACAAGCTGCAAATGTTGACGGATCAATGCTTCGCACTGCTTCCGGCGAAAACCTTGCAGATAATGAAGAGAATCACGAAATTACCAACCCTGAATCAACTTGGCAGGAACTACAGTCAACTCATACCTGTCGGGACAGCTCGAAAGGTATGGGTTACAGTATAAGAAAGTGTGAGTTATTGGAGAGACCATAGGGTGTCAAAAAGCAGTTCGGGAATCCAAAAACATATGGCTTATGAGGGAGTCGACTGTAGTTTGTTTTGTCTTTGAATCACCCACTGTGTTACGTATCTCGGAGCTTCAAGTTGCGCACGCGGCACCGAAAACGCTTCGAGGGGATATTTTGGCTATCAACAGTTTGCCTCCATGGACATTTGAACTGTAAACCAATTCATAATTTCTCAGTCCAACGCATGAAAAAAGGCCATCTATGATATCGCGCAGGCGCTCCGACTGACGATTCACGATGGCCGCGCTTCCGTTGGCCTGCGGCTACTGTAACACGTTTATGTAAATGTGAAGATCTTCTTTCTCGCGAACAAAGATCCCAAATGAAAAAAAAAAAAAGGGGGGGCAAGCGCTGCAGTACTTGCAGCACAAGGAGGTCCTTAGGAGACTCTGTCATAGGATCAAGGGCCTTCGTTCATTTGACTGGCGACGACCTCGCTCTTGCCATGCCGCTTCCGAACTTTGGTCGCACAGCCAATGCGTTGGCTTGCAAATCGCCGAAGTGCCACGGCAATGCGAAAAGGGAAATATTTGGCTTGCTCCACGATGTCGCGGCTCGCCCGCTGACATGCACGCCTGCTACTCTAATAGAAATCGTGCCACAATGGAATCATTCTACCATCTTTGTCGCATCCCAGAAACGAACCAAGCTGCCCACTCTGGAAAAACAAATCGAACCCGACGGGAAGTGGGAGTCGCGGTGTTGCAGTTTGATCCAATGATTTTCATGAGGAGAAAATCCCTGGGGTGTCAGTCACAGCTTCCCTCCGCGGCGTGCTAGGAGGGGGATCGCTGAGGCCGGTTCACTTGTGAGAATCAGCCTATGTCAAGAATCGAATGGAGGTAGATTACCCCGCAGAGTTCGCTTCGTATATCTGTCACAGTAGCGGGGTTAGGTTGAAGTTCATGAAGTTGAATGTCATTGAGAGAAAAAAAAGTAGACTCTCGTGAAGATGATCCACAGCGTTCATCCGACCGAGTGTCCCTACCGTAGCTGGTAGCGTTCTGCTCAAGCAGGTGCATCACCGGATCTCGGTACCTGATCCAGTGTTAATTGTGCTCTCAAGGCATGACGGTGGCTAAACACTAACCCTACGGACGTCATTCGGTCACTGACTAAGGAATGGATGGTTGTCCGGAAAGAGAAAATGGGGTCTAGTGCGGCACGACACGTTGCGAGAGCGTAGCAGTTGTCAGAACAGCCAATCACCCACCCTCTTGACTGTCGTAAAAAAGTTTGCTCCCACATGGCTACGAACACAACGGTAAGCAAGAACGGCACAACTCTTGGATACCGGTACTCACGGCTACGCTGACCAGTTCATCGATGACCCCTCGGCGCAATGACCCCTCCCGGCCCTCGTCAGGCTGCAGGGCCCCGAAATGATATAAGTCCAATGACCCAGATTCATGTCTGTCCGTGGCAGAAAACGAAAGGCACTTGTAGTGGGATCATCCCCACGTGTCCAACGACGCTGGTTTCCTTCGATGAGCACTATGAGCGGTTCGGATGGGGTGAATTGTCTGAAGGCAGACGACAACGTTGAGGGCATCTTCAACTTGGTACGGCCACCTTGGCACCGTTTTTAAACGTTTCCGAGTGAATACGAGGGCAGGTCGAGCAGTGAATTAAGAAAAAATACTTCAAGACCGTCGACCTCTAGGAAAAAAATCGAGAACGAGGAGTTTGAAAGTGGAGTTCGAGTCTACACCACACCACAGACCTCGGTCTGGGCCAGGCAGGCGCTAAAATCCGAAAGTTCCAACCAGAAACTTGAAAGTCTTCTCTGACAGCACGAAGAAACACCACCGGAACCCGGTGACATCCCCCTCTTCTTCAGAGACGTTGACCCGTATAATCAACAGATCTTACGGCGGTCAGGTCGACACGCTCGCAAACCTCGATAAACGGTTCGGGGCATGTTACGCAAAAGAAAACGATCACCCACTGTTGAAGCTCCTGACCGTTCTTCGCTCACAAGGCGAGGTGAAGATGCGCGTTCAGCAAAATGTCCATCGATTCGAATGGGAACGGTTCAATTGCATCGATGGAACCGTTGGGAGTGCGTTCTTCAAGTTGTTTCTTTTACCGATTTGAGCTAGATGCACTAGCCGCTGATACCTCTTACAGATCAAGGTAGTCTTCCACGCCTAGAGTTTTCGATAAGAAAGGTTTCCCCAACCCTACTTTCCTCGCACATCAACTACCGTAGAAGACAACTTACGATGCACTGTAAGGAACTATATGACACCTGGTGACAGAAGTCAATACACGAATCTGTGGTGACCGAGATAACTCGCACCCAAGTAGCCCGCTGCCGCCCCAGCTCTTCCTAGAGGTGACTTTTCGTGAATCTTTTTTTCGTGACTATCTATTCCAGCACGCCAACACTCGATAATCGTCGTAAACTCGGCTAGACGATGCCGTCGTAACGCCAATGTGTCGACACTGCAACTTGAACGTCTATGATATGTCTATTAGGTAGAGCGAGTCCGGTTTGCATACCTGGAAACCGACCCATTGATAACCACATTGTCCAGTCTAGATCACCGTTCGCTTTCGACTTGAAAGTCGCAGTCCCCAAGTGGGAGTGCATCTGGAATTTTGAGCCAAACCCGAGCAACATGGAAACTGGATGTGGGGATTGGAAGGACCATCTGAACTACTGACAGGTAGCGCCCGATGCAAAGGCTCATCTAATATTTCGAATTAGATGAATTTAGCGTTCAACATTGTCATGAGTCTTCGACGTGGATGGCCTTTGTTGGGTGGTTTGCATTGCCATGCCGTCCAACGAAGCGGTTTGAAAGCCTGCAGTGTATCTTCAAGAGATGCCTAGACTATAGCTCGGCCGGTGGTTTTGGGCGTCGCAAAGATTGCAGCGATGGTGGTAGACTTTAGCTTTGCTCGCAAGAGACAAGGTTTGTCGAAGTACCAGCAAGAGAGCATCAATTTGGCAACAGCCACCCGACCCACACACTTCCACTTCCACTGATACCACCCTCCATTTTTAAATCAATTAAATCCTTTTTCCTTGTTCAAGAACACGTACCCCGTGCAAGATATTCAATGGCCAGAAGCTCAGCTGCGGATGTGCAATCTAAGCACTCCGACCTACTACGACATTCGTACTGCTGCCACGACTCCAACAAATTAATGTGAACCTGGTTCCCCGAGCGTCACGCCTTTCTTATTGGCAGGGTTGTTCCTCAAACATGTAAGCTCGTATAGGCCACCTATTTTCACCTTATAAAACATTCGATCGAGTTCGACATGTTCCCAGCACACCTCGTTCAGTAGCCCGAAGAGAAAGCGCCTCGTACCATCACTATGAACAACCCGGATGTGCGTGATCAAGATCGTAATGAGGTATGTTTACTTTAATTTTCTCTTGGGATCGGCTCGACTCAACCCACCGTGATTCTAAGCGCACGATTGAATACAATGAAGATTGGCCCATCGGAGTATGTCTATCTTCCTCTTCTTGAGTCTGGCTCGGCTTGACAACTTGAACTTCCAAGGCCATTCTCGACTTAAACCAGATTCTTATTGACGAATGCCTAATCATTTGTCAGTGGATAGAGCACGGGAAGTGCAACCAGACACTGAAGGGCAAAGACCTCAAGACCCACCTTCACACTACACATTCTATCGAGTCTGAGTGGGAATCCTATCCATGCCGTTGGGAAGGATGCCACAAGCCGGCAATGAAGAAGTCAAGCCTGGAAAGACATGTCGAAGAACAGCATATCCCCGTGAGATGGGCCTGCCCGGGTCGTGACTGTGGCGAGACCTTCTCTAGGAGATGCACCTTGCGAGACCATGTTCTGCGATCTCCTGGACATGATGGATAAATTCCTTTTCTATACAGCTAGCAGTGAGCGATAGGCTGATTCTCACACATTCCAGGTTATATCAAAATGTGGTTTTCACGACCACAACGAGCACCCAAAGGAATGCTCTAGACTACGGCTCTTGCTATGATTTATGCATCCCTTTTCCCTTGGCTTTCTCTGTGCTCTCTGTGGTCTCCCAACATACCACCGGAAGTAATGTCATTGGCGCTCTGACTGATAGCGTATTTGCGACGTTGTACGTTGTGGCTTAGGTATGAACCATGTTCATCTGATCGGGAAACTTGTCCTCGAAAGCAAACGCAACTCATGAGGTTTACTTCAGTCATTTTTTTCCACCTCCCGAATATAAGATGCACGCCCGTGGAGGCATTTTGTGCTGCTAGCTGCATCCATCCTCAGCCAGTCGAATCATACAGTGTGGGGTTCGCTAGCTAATAATGTGGTTCCGGGCTGAACTGCATTGTCAGACGCTGGGGCCGATTTTTCTACTGTGTGGCCTCATGATATCAGATCTACCCTTGACTCATCTGGTACGTTCCATACAACTGAAACCATTACTAAAATTAATATCTTTCGCGGAGATTATGCCAAGTTTATAGGTTCTTCTTTCAACGTTCTTGTGTTTCCACGCGAACGTTCACATTGCGCCCGATTAAGGCGGCGCCCGCGCTTCGTGGCCCCACGTTGGCAAGCCGAGGGTTGAACAGGCAACGACAAGCGGAACGTGTTTCGAGCCAAGCCAAACGTACGTTTTTCCCTGATTCTCTCACCATGCACTTTGTTAGGTCTGCCTTCCAGCTGTCGCTGACATCAACCTCAAGCCTGCTAATGTTCTTGCGATAGAACGGCTTGTTGGCAAGCTGGGAACAGATTACGCCGCAATAAGGCTATTTTCAATCAGCTAGAAATAGAAGTGACTTGGCCTTATCCCAACCCTCTCTGCCGATCAGTGACATACATAGTGGTGACGCGGGTTAAAGATCGTACACCTCGTGGCCAAATTGAACGGCACCTATTGGGCAATTGGCAAGGATTCGGTCAGTGCCACAACACGAATTCTAACAATGTTACACCATCGAGATGTATTCAAGCGCCTTCCTTCAGTGGTCGCTGAAAATCCTTAGCGGGTCACCTGGTCTGATAACTTTTCATTTAACCAGCAGATAGATCTTTCTGAACAACACTATAAGTATGCCCTGGTAAGTTGCGAGGTCTTCTTTTCGCTTGGAAAGTATCAACACCTTCTGGTGCTAGATGTTTCCTGTCCTTCAGGCTTTGTTTATAACCAACTGAACCTGGAGAACTCGCGTTCGAAAAGGATGACTCATCATCAAAGATTGGTGGCACTGCCAAGCTGAAACGAAGAACCCATGTTGTCAGTGGGTTCTTGGTTGACAGACAGTACGGCAGATGTCTTATCGCAAGCAGGCCAAATTGCTCGACCGACCCATGGCCAGTCGCTCTCGCCAACCCAGACCGCTTCCCAACCCCAAGGGGCGTTTCAGCCAAATGGTTCTGTTCAACCATCCTACATCTGCCTCTCTCATATCTTTGTGCCAGTCTCCGCCCGGACCTGCATATGAAAAAGGGCCTGGAAGTGTACGCGGACATGTTCCATCGTCAAATGTATGATGGGGTTGGAGCGTTTCAGCAACAGTTTTCGGAGATGGCTGTTGGCGCTGAGACTGGAGTATAACAACGTGTGTACGCTGTCAGTGGAAGTGCTCCGTCTTAGACGAAGTAGATATTGCTCATGTGTCAGACGTCCCCTGTGACAAAGTGGTACTAGAAATTACACCGTAAGTCGGTATACTTGAAGTTGTGGAAAATGGACATTGTGAACCCTGACTGCTGATTTAACAATGTTGCTTCGCGTAACCTCTAGAGGGGAATCAATTAATCATTAATCACCAGTCAAATCTTCAGATCACGTACCCTTTCATTGCATTTTTCCACATCCACTTTTCGTCGTCTGGCATCAATTCAGATTTCATGGTCTCCTTACACATAGGACATGATAGTGACTTGACTTCATCGCCCGGTGGAACCACAGCAAACTGTGCACGCAGTTCGGCATTACCGTGACGCTGAGCCGTCTCGGCAGCTATGACTGCCTTGAGTGAGTTCGTCTGCCCGACATTTCTCCTTAAACTTCCAATTGAGCCAAGAGAACTGCTTTGAGATTGACGGGCAAAAAATCGCCCGGAGATATCCAAGATCAGATAAAGCATGACATCATAACCAAGTAACACAGCATTTGTAAGGAAACACTCGGAGGCATTAGCAAAGTGCACTGATTAGGAGTACGCTGACCCACCTGTCCACCGTCTGCAGCGATGCACGGCGTTCCGGATACGGAAGATTACTCGACGACGCGAAGACAGCGATGACGAAGCGGAGAGGAAGAAGGCTAAAACGCAGAATTTGTACCTGGCGAAGGAACTTGCAAAGTATTCTAAGGGTTGGGGGCTGAGAATCATGGAAGGACAAAGGGGATGTGCTTGCCGCCTTGAATAAATTTATGGGTATGCTGCCAGCTTCGTCGTTTGTGGGGGGCGTAGTGTAGGAGGAAGACGAGTTCGATGTGGATGGGAACAATGGAGGAGAAGAAGGAGGAGAAACGAAGCCCAAAAGAGAAGACAAGGGAATGGAGGTGGAAGATGATCGGGATGCTCTCCATTTTCCCAAGGACGATGGGGAAGAGATAAGGAAGGCAGTACGATCCAAGACAACGGAGTGCAATGGCACAGGATTAAGAAAGAGAAAAGAAAGCGAGCAACAAGGGGCAGGCCCTGGTGGATATCATGGTCGTTTAAGACGGTGGTTTGTATTTTCTTCGAACCAACTCTCGGAGCTTGCGCGGCACCGAAAACGCCTCGGACCGGGGAATAACGGTTTACTATGCAAACTCCAACTGCAAACCAATTCATAATTCATGAAAGGCCATCTATGATACGGCGCAGGCGCTCCAGTGATGCAGGTTTCAGGATGGCAGTGCTTCAGTTGATCTGCGGCTAATATATGTATCCAAATGTGAAAAGCTTTTTTTTGCGAGCAAAGATCCTAAAATGAAGAGATAGGGGGCAAGCGCTGCAGTACTTGCAGTACGGGAAGTATTAGGTCCTAGACTCTTTCATAGAATCAACGGCTTTCGTTCATTTGACATTGTTCCACTGGCGACAGCCTCGCTCTTGCCATGCTGCTTTCGAACTTGGGTCGCACAGCCAATGCGTTGGCTTGCAATCACCGAATGCCACGTCAACACGATAAGGGAAATATTTGGCTTGCTCCATGCTGTCGCCCGTTGGCATGCGCGCCTGCTACTCCGATAAAAATCGTGCCACAACGGAATCATACTACCATCTTCGTCGCATCCCAGAAACGAACCAAGTTGCCCACTCTGGAAAACAAATCGAACCCGACAGAAGTGGGTGTCACGTGTGGCAGTTCGATCCAATGATTTCCATGAACAGAAAATCCTCCTTGGGTGTCAATCATGGCTTCACCTAACGGCGTGCTGGGAAAGTTCTCTAAGACCGGTTCCGCTTGTGATAGCTGGGCTATATTAGCGGTCCAATAGAAGTTTCCTGATATGTTTTCTCTGTCTGTCCATCACAGTGGCGGGGTTGGGTTGAAGTTCATGGAGCTGGAGGACATGGAGAAAAAAAGTGGACTCAATGGCCGGCCAACGGGATCGTCGATGGAGATTACGGCGTTCATTGGCCACCGACCGAGTGTCTCTATCGTAGGTGGTAGCGTTCTGCTCAAGCAGCCGCGCCACCGGTCCTCGGTACCTGGTCCAGTGTCAATTGCGCTCTCAAGGGATAACGGTGACCTAACACTAACCCTACGGACGTCTTTGGCTCACTGACTAAGGAATGTACCGTTGGGACTTGAACACTGCGGCACGACAAGTTCCGAGTGGGCAGACTTGGCAGAGCGTAGCAGTCGTCAGAACACCCACTACTCATTATTGTCGCAAAAAAAACCATGACTACGAACGCGGTGGTAAGTAGGAAGAACGGCACAAACCAAGAAATACTCACGGCCACAATGACCAGTTCGTTAATGACATCGATGGCACTGACCCGCCCAGCCCCCGTCAGGCTGCAAGGCCCGTAAATGATATAAAATATAAATCCAACGGCCCCGATTTATGTCTGTGGCAGAAGACGAAGGGCGCTTGTATTGGGGTCACCCCCGCGTGTTCAACGATGCTGGTCTCCATCGATTCGGATGGGGTGAATTGTGTGAAAGTGAGAGACGACGTTAAGGGCATCTTCAACTTGGTGCACCCTTGGAACCATTTTTAAAGTCCAAGTGGATAGGGTAGTGAATAAAAAAATACTTCACACAAGGTCGTCGACCTCCAGGGAAATAAAATAATCGGAGAGCGAGGAGTTTGAACTTTGACAGTGTGTGGCAAGTGTGTGGATCCACACGAGATGCACACCCTGTGACAGACTCGGTTCCCCTGAGGCAAAGTCCGAATTTCCGACCACCAGTGAAACTTCAAGAAAGTCAACATTATCGAAACCCGGTGGCATCCCCCTTCTGGTTCAGAGACGGAGACCCGCATAACCAACAGATTTTACGGTGGTCATGTCCATTGTCGACACGCTTGCTAACCTCAATAAACATTTCGGGGCATGTTACACAAATAAAACGATCACCGACCGTTGAAGCTCCCAACTGGTCTTCGCGGTCACAAGGCGAGGTGGAGAGGTGCATGTTCAGCGAATTGTCCATCAATTCGAATCGGAACGGTTCAATTGCATTGATGGAAACGTCGTGAGTGCAATTCTTGTTACTTTTACCGATTTAAGCTAGATGCCCTGGCCTCTGATCCCTCTTACAGATCAAGGGCAGTCAGGGTCTTCGATAAGAAAGGTTTTCGCAATCTTTCCTGGTACATCAACTATCATAGCATATGACGAAGTATATGGCATCTGGTGGCAGAAGTCAATACACGAATCTGCGGTGACCGAGATAACTCGCACCCAAGTAGCCCGCGATTTCCCCAGCTCTTTCGAGGGGTAACTTTTCACGTATTGATGGGAATATTGATTTTAG
>JBBPOL010000683.1:0-10991 GCA_038091435.1 Leccinum variabile | reverse complement strand
GAACTCCCCCATGTCGTTGAATGTGCACCGATGCATCAATCATGTCGGACGAGCACTAATGCATCATATGTCACCAAACAATTTTTATGTCCGAGTTGACGATGACGATGCGCTGATCACTATATGTCAAAGATAAGTATGATACGGCCTGATGCATCATTGCATGTTCAAGGAACTCCCCCGTGTCGTTGAATGTCATCAATCATGTCGGACGAGCACTAATGCATCATATGTCACCAAACAATTTTTATGTCCGAGTCGACGACGATGACGCGCTGATCATCCTGTTAGTAGGCTTGTACTTATTTGACATGTATATACAGGAGTCATTCCCTACTATCATCATCCTCATCCCCTGTATCTCCCAGGCATGCGTGACTCCGAGTCGGACTCGGACAGGTTTCTTCAAGCTCGCCGTCTGAGCAATCCAACTGATGAGCGAATGTGAGAGTCGGATGCCACAAAGTGCAGCATTGGCGTGACATCTCCCGTCTCAAGCTGGCCTGACGAAGGGCATATGCACGTTGCCCCTCAGCAAATGCTCCCAAGCCCGAGGACTCGGACATTGTCGACCTCTCATCCCAACGCTTCGCTTCCCATTCGAGGAATGCAATGATGCGCCGCATTTCTTCGACCAGTAATTTGACTTCTTCGGCCCATCGCGAAGCGCGTGCTCGTGCTTTGCACCACTCGATACGCATGTCTACAAACATAGTGAGGGTCAAATAACAGCAATAAGATGAATACGTGCCTTCGAGCGCCCCTCGGCCAACATCTGCATCGTCTGCAGCACCACTGACCGTCCATATCCAAGACAATTTCTTGTTACCTTCAGTTTCTCCCCAAAGAAGGTCTGTCATGGCCCGTAGGTCGTTGCGATCAAGTGGGCGAAGGACAGATTGCCATCCAGACCGTCCCACCTGAGGAGCGAGGGCGACTAAAGCTTTGTGAGTCACTTGATAACGACGGAATGCGGAGTCAATCCGCGACTCGATGGACTTGAGTATGTTCCGGGCTCTGGTATTTGCGCCTTGCCCACGAAGATTTCTGTCTTTGTACTTGAACACGAAGCTGCGCGCGCGAAGGTTGGAGCGGAGGGTTTGAAGAGATTCGTGTGCTTGGCCGTATCGAAGCTCCCATTCGATTCTTCGGAGGTATGCAGGGCAAGGAATGGATGTTGCAATGCCAGATGGAAGCATCAGATCGAAGTTTTCCGGTAACTGATCGTCACCGTTTTGAGACCGTTCCGATCGGACTGATGCGAGTACAGGGATATACAAGTACTGGAACTTGACCCAGCTATCGATTCGGCGCTGTAGTGTGTTGGCTTGTTGCTGTAATGCGGCCTCTTGGCCATCCGTAGCATGTGCTCCCAATGCAGCACGTTGCCTCGCAACACGGCGTCTAAAAGATTAATGACAGTGATTCGGAGTGAATCGTAAGGTTGGGTCACTATTCAAAAGGTGACGTACTGTTGTTCTTCGAGGTATAGCGCCTCACAAATAAGCACACTTGGAGAACAATCCTTATGAAGTATGATTGCCGATCCTTGTTGAAGATCGTGCGCTTCCTGCCGGGCCAGAGTCAATTTGACACCGGCGTAAGTGATTGCTAGGATGTCTAAATAATATTTGTCTGTGATGCATCATCGTAGAACTTACTTTCGCCCTTCCTGACGTACGGATTCGACACCGTCGGATCTGGATTAGTCTTCCTGCATTCTGTATCCCAAGCTACAACCTGGTTTCTCCATAAGGCTAAATCCTCGCGGTGGTCTTGTTCTAGCCCCTTCGCCAATTCGTCCAAAGCGCTTTGATGCTCTCCTCGTTGCACGAGCGCAGTCTTCAGCTTCTCGAGCATATGTTTCTCTATCAATGTGATGCATCAGCAGATGCATCATAGACGAAAATGTACATACGTAAAGTGGTGCGCTTGCACCAATTGGCATGGCCAAAAAAGTCGTCTAGTGTATCACGTCTGGAGCCGGGGCCCATCTCCTTTGTGCTTGATGCAATAGGGTTGATGTTGGCCCAGCCGCGTTCAGCAGCCTCTCCGTCCGTCCGTCCGACCCCGGGAGTAAAGTTGAATGAGAATGCGGTTTGGCATTCCTCTACATGGGCAGGAAGATGGAATTTCGGTACCAGGAAAGCCACAGACTTTGAAGTGACGTCTATCTGGAGTTGTTCCGGAAATGTCTTCATTCGTTGCCAAAGATGGCGGTGCCATTGACATGCAATGTCGTACGAAATATTGAGGGTTTGACAAGGAAAATGGCGGAGGGCGGAGAAAAATAGATAATCCATATTGGAATATCTAGGAGGGATGAGAGAGCGACACAAACACCACAGCAAAACATACCTTTCACCCACTTGGAGGTCACCAACCCCTGACGGAAGTTTCATGTTATGACGAGCACAATCGACAGTGCCTGTCCCACTCGCTGCCAAGCCAACTGCAGATTTTGTGTCTGCAGAGTTTACTGCGCTATGACTTGAACAGGTGCTACGCTGTAGATACATTACTTATATTGATCAAACGCAGGGGAATCATATCTTACCTCTTGACGCACATCTTCCCGTTTCCGAAGGTATTCCTTATAAGTGCTTTCTTCGACAAAGTAGCCCCACCCTTTCGAGAGGCTAGGATCGGACACATCACTTGAAACCTTCTTCCTCTTGAGGCGAAAGTTGGCATCGATGGCCAGGAAAAGGCCGTACAGCCAACTGAGCATCAAATAAAGTTAGTTTAGACCCACGTTATGAGACACTCACATGCTTACCGTTTATCAGGTGGCACGTCTTGGATGTCCATAGGCATGTTCTTCCCGGGATGTGGACACGCAGGACAAAGGACTGCACATTCACCCTCGGCAGTTACGTCTATTCCTCGAGGATCAAAGGAGCGTCCCGAGCGTTTCAGCATCTTGAGGTGGCGCCACTGGCGTGATATCCTCAAGAATGTGGGATAGCGATCCTACCATTGTCAGAATTAGTAGTAGTCTACATATAAGCAATATAACAACTTACTTTGACTTGCTTCAGACCGGTGTTATCTTCCAGCTTGGCCAAAGAAGAGTAGAACTCATAGGCAGAGACCTTTGACTCCAGTGAGAGTAGATGGTATTGCTCCAGTACTCGAAACGTGGCTGCAGTCCTGGGTCGGCAGGAGGTTCCCGGAAACATCGAAGCACGTAAAAGTTGTTCCACATGGCTAGCGGCCGTCTCGCAATTGCAGAAATCGAGTGCTATTTGGTGGATTCCACGTGAGTCAATTACAACAAACTCGTCACCGCGTGCAGGTGCCGGATTTGAACATGGCTCAGAATTTCTATGTCCAAGCTGGCACCGCAGGCCAAGGTCCTTCATTGAAGATCGCTGGAAAAATTCCCCGTTCCATTTCTGCACAAGGTTAGTTATGCATCAATATTCAATGTTGACGCGAGCTCCTAACGACACACCTGAATAACGTGCAATGGATTGTGAGTATGACTAGATACTATACATGATCCACAAGACAGGGCTAATCCGATGCAGTCTAGGCATTTGTAGAGGTTGGCGCCGTCGCCAATATTGACTGCACAAATTCCACATAGTACTCCTCCATCCTGCCTGCCTTCATGGCGCATCAGCTCATTGAGGTATGTTTTGCGTCCACCATTGTTCAACCAATCTAACATGGGATTGTCCTGTGGACATCGTTAAGCGTTAGAAATATACCTGACGATATTGAGTACGTACACTTTCTGTTCTTCTTCTATTTGGTGCTAACTCCATTTCGTAGACACTGAGGTCTATTTCGTCAGGAAGATTGTCGACGAGTCCAAGCGGGAAGATGCCTTCTGACTGGTCGACTTGTTGGGCATCCTGGTGATCAACAGCCTTCAAGGCGTTAGGCATTGATGGAATGGATAATGACGCCCAGCTCAGCGATCCATTTTTGTGGGCCTGGTATGTTGTGTGTGTGCGGGGTTTCGTTTTGTTGATCGTAGAGCTGTCACGGGAAAACTTGTTTAGTACAGGCTTTTTACCGTACTTGCGTTTCAGACGACGGTTGACAGCATCGATGTTGGTAAATGTAGGTAGTTGACCATTGGAAAGAGAGGAAGACTCTGCATCTGCACTACGGTCGTGATTGCGTACAGCCATACTAGCATGTCGAATTGATGTTACTAATTCAAACACAAAAGCATGCCTACTAATATAACGACCACCCTCTGTACACAAGAAGATTGAAGCGCGATCGAAGTTCGGACGCTCAGATCGATTGGAAGTCACTTGTGCCTCCGCAGCCTTTTTGCGGGAGGCTGAGCTGCCAGTGAGCCTCCGCGCGTTGAACTCTAAGTGTTTTCGTAAGTGAAGAGTACTACGCTGGTAATGGATGGGAACATACCGCAATCGTACTACTACTCGCTTCGCCCGATGCCTCGTCGTTTCCACGAGGAGTCACAGACTCCACATCATCACCATCATCTCCCTGTAAGTCCGGCTCGGAGCCACTTTTGTTCTTGCAGGCAGGTCGCGTCACGCTGCGATGCAGACGGACTTCGTCATCTTCAGACTCGTACTTCAATACCTTTCGCAACTCCGAGTCAGTTCCGCAGTCTCTAACTTTGATGGCAAAGGTCTAGAGTATTTGGTATTCACTGGCATCAGACGTACTCCCGATACCATGCACAAACGAGACTCGGACTCACCACAGGATGGTCATACTGGTAAGTGACATATGCATCATCAATGTTGAGAAATTCAGGTAAGGTGAGGGTAATCTGCGCGGGGCTGCCAGCGGGCGCCTCATTATTTCCACGAGGAGGCGCAGACTCCAAATTACCATCTGCCTGCAAGTCCGGCTCGGAGCCTCTTTTGTTCTTGCGGGAAGTTCGCGTGCTGAGAGATGGAATGGATTTGTCACCGTCATCCTTGTCCTCGGAGTCTTGGACTTTGATGGAGAAAGTCTAGAGTATTTGGTATTCACATCCGAGTGAAGCGGCGTACAGAAGAGACCATGCAGAGAAGAGACTCACCACAGGATACTTATACAGGTAAGTGAGAGACGCGCCTCGAAGGTTGAGCGATTCAGGTAAGGTGAGTGAAATCTGACTAGGCATTATTTCATGGGGTGACTCGGACATGGTTTGGGAAACTGAACGACTCGGACTCAGAGACAAGGCGCTGACGGTCCTTCTTGTAGGAAAATGAAGTCAGCGTTCAATCCAGCATCATGGTCATTTTTTCTTGAACCCGCCGGTGGCCACGCAAGATACATCTCAAGGTGCGCCAATTGGTTTACATTGTGGCGTCACATTTAATTGGTAGTACCCATCTACTCATGGATCTCGCACCATTTCATTGACATTCAACGTATTGCGGACATCCATGGAATTCGAGGGTTCTAGAAGCTTCGAGTACTTGGAAAAAATGGATGGAATAGTTGCCTTGATGCATCGCTCGAGGGGTTCTCGCAGGGGTGAAGCCTGTCGGCCGAGGAGTTTACCTTCTGTTCTTTCATCACAGCGGCGTCCAAGGAATCCGAGGCTGTGGCACCTCAGGCTGTTCGATGGCTTCAATCCTCGGTCTAGGCTCACTCAAAAATTAAAATGTATGTGTGACTCGCCGCCAGCCCCCCTCAGCCCTACATATATAAACCTGAGGCTTTCAGGTGACTCCTCTCAACATTGTTTGTTTCACCTCCAGCGTGCATCAACCAGCGTGTTTACTATGTCTCGTGCCACTAAAATTGGTGACGTACGATTTTTGCCCTTCGTTTCTGTGTCTCACAACTTGTACAGAAACTATCATCGCGCTTCTCGACGAGCTCAAGCTCACCACCGACGAAGCTCACGACATCAATGTGGCGGTTTATGTCGCCGCCAACTGTGCACTTGTGGAAACCGAGGACGCTTCTCAGGCTGATGCATTAGTTGCGACCACCCCACCGCCCCTCGAAGTCGTGACCACCAAGATGCCAGCAGTGGCGGATACTCCCTCTGACGCCACAAGAGCAGCGACACCTGTGGCGTCGGATGCTGAGGATGCCCTGAAAGCCCAAGACCTCGCCTCCGAGTCTGCCGCTGCCACAGTTGCCTTCTCCACGGTTTCGCCTACCCTTCCCATTCAAGATACGCTTCCCTTGACCACGCTCACTGTTGGTGGTCGAACGATCTACCAGCGTACCTATATGGAGGTCCAATTCGACGTTCCGGAGGTGGGAGTTTCTGGCCCCTTCCACATCATCACCAGGGGTAAACGCGTTGGCGTGTTCTCGACTTGGTACGTTGGCATGCTCTTTTTCCTCTCATTATGTGACTGACATTTTGAAATTAAGGCCACGAACCTCACCTCATGTTACCGGAGTTAAAGGGAATGCCCACTCGCGTGTTGCGTCTTTGGAGGATGGAATCAGTGGTATGATGACTGCAATTGAGTTGGGTGAGGTCATTGTGCGCACTTGAAGGGTCTCCGTTACTTTTGTACTGCTATGTTGTCTTTCTCGTCCTGTTGTACTCGTCGCGCAATGTCAATGAGTGTTTGATGGTCTCCAAGTCCTATTCTAAGATAACATCCGGTACAACCTGGTATAATAACAGACCCTTGTATTCTAACTCACGCAAGTCTGTACCTTCCATGGCCTTCAGGAGAAGGTCCTCCAAGACCTTCGTCACAGTTTTAACAGCTTTGGAAAGTGAACTCTCCGAGTCTATAGCTTCCCTGATGGTTAGCCGACGGAGCTCCTCCTCAATGGGCTGAATAGTAGAGAGCATGCTATCTATCTCAGCATACTCCCCTGAAGCGATAAGACGTTCGCAAAGAGTCGCCGACCATTCACGCAATGACCTTCCAATAATCAACTTGAGCGAATCCCTAAGTTGACTTTCTGATCTGAATGCCACGGTGGCGACACTCTGTTTTGGCCGACCAGCCCTATCAAAGACTGTAAGTGGGTCACGGTGTACAACAATTTTGGATACGAGCGCACCGTCGGGACAGGTTACTGCTGACAGATCGACGAGGCTCGCCGATGATGGCAACACTGGCTCGTTGAGGCGTTCTGAGATGGAGTGAGTCTCGCAAGTATGACATACCACATCCACTACATCAGTAGACGTACAGAGAATGATGTTTCAAGTTGTCCGAGTCATTTGCCATGCTTTTGCGTTTCTGTGCGATTTTCTTGTTGACTATGCTGCGATTCCTGGGGAATGTGAAAGAGTCAATGAGTACTATAACATGAGAGACGGTTGTAGCGAACTTTTGGTAATACTTTGCTCGGTATCCCCGAGCAGCTAAAGTTCTTTCCTCCGGGGTTAAGTGTACCTTTGGTCGACCCATGACGTTGAGGTAATGTGGCACCCAGCGGTTAGAAATATAAGAGAATTACAGTTAGTACCAAGTCACGCACCTGAATTGTGTTGAGTTCAGCCGGTTTTAGTGCATCTGTATAGGAGATTTACTCCGAGTCGCAAGCATAGTACTACTCTTCCACAATTACTGAACTTCCTGCTCAGTATCCACTGTGCCAGTGACGAACAGCTTAAATCTATTTTCCGGGGTCAAGTGTATTTTTTGAGACCCATGACGTTGAGATAGTGTGGAATAGGTTCAGAAATATCAGAGAATTACAATTAGTTCTAAGTCACACACCGGAATCATGAGTGCGCTCAGCCAGTTTCAGTGCACCTGTATAGGAGATTTACTCATAAGTATCTATAGTTACACTTAGTGCACATCCATACATTCCTGAATTCAAAATGACATGTATATGTGCTACTACGGTCCAGAAATCGAGTGACAATAAATATAATGTTGGCGCTGACTCTGCTGCACCACACTGGCATTTTACTCTTAGTAACTTTATCATTTGCGCTGTCACGGTTGTGGCATTGCCTTAGATTCAAAACCCCGATGTAATCTAATCATTTTTAAGCTGTTCGAACACCCAATGTATAATTTGGAAGACTGGTCGGATGTCACACCCCTGACTCCGAGTCGCCGACGTTGTCGTTGGACCTTTCCTTGGATGCTTCAAGACTCTGTTGATCGTTCTATCATCTTCTATGGTAGCTCATTGTGCCACGGTAACTTGAAGGTTTATACAAAGGACAAATCATGCCCGATTCTATTCTACTGTCCCGCTCTCCCTTCCCTCTATCCAAAGATGGCGCCATCGACCTGGGCAACCACCGAACAAACTGAATATCTTCAGTCTCGTGTGGAGGAGTATTGTACTTACAAGGTTACCAGAAAGTATGATGCATTCTGGAGATCCTTGCACCAGGATTGGTTCGAGAAGTGGCCTGAACGGCTCGCTCTCTTTCCTGACAGACCACATGACTCGGATGCACCGCTTACTCCCGCTGAGAGCAAGCTGCTTGGAACTGCGATCAGCAAACGCAAGGACGTAAGCTTTTTTCACCTGAAAATTCAAATAGTAACGACTCACCTAACAATGGGATAGCAACTCCAAACCTGGTACCGCTGGATAACTGGAAAGTCCAAGCGTACCCGTTCTGCCCTGAGCCAGTCCAACTCATTCGACCTCTTACTCGAAAAAAAGGGGAGTCGTCGGCTGTCCAAGACTGAAATATACTACTCGGAGTTCTCGGATCGCGTCCATGCCCGTATTGAAGAAGGGAACTCGAAGAGCTACTGCGACAGGGGTGTCCGTCTCAACATTGCAAAGAGTTGTGCAAAAAAACTACTTGCCTGCGAGGATGAAGCGACGAAGACTCTGATTGATGGCCTGTACAACAATCAGAAGGCGACAAAGGACGGTAGCGATGCGCAGAAAACTGACCCTGAGAGTATCCAGCGGTAAGAATTTCTTTTCCTTAGTTTCTTCATAATGCCAACTCTTCTTCAGCTCCATAGATAATCTACCTTACGTGCTCGACGCCTTTGCTAAGATAGTCAAAAACCGTACTGGCTACACGACCTCCTTTGTCTGTGCTGGCCCCGACCCGTCCAGGAACTGGGCGATCACGTCGTTGTCGTAAGTTATTGCATCAACGTCATCATGGGTTACTAGTATCTAACCTTGAAATATCCAGCTATCACCCTGATGAGATTGAAGGTGTTGGCACATTTTCCTCCCAGCACCCTGAAGAGGAGCACAAGTACCTTCAAGCTTATCAAGATTTCGCCGAAGTGCTATTGTGTGAGTATCTGTCATAACATACACATTTCGGGATCATGACTCACTAGCGTTTAGCCGAAGACGTGCGCAATCTGACAGTGAAGGGAGATGATGGAAAACATGGGGAGCCTGCCACTGGCAGTGAGGAGTTGCCGGACGGTGCCAGTGGCAACAAGAATAGCCATGACTCTGATGAGGAGCCTGCGCATGCCGACGGTCCTGAACTTAGCAAAAGCGCTGAAAAACGGGGTGGTAACGGTCTGGTAGGCCATGATGGCCTTTATATGCTTTCACCTCTTCCCTCTCATGCATCAGATGCATCGACGTCCCCACCTCCCCCCATCTATCAGACCGATGCATCAGTCTCCGGCTCAGGCTCATCTCAGGCTGTTGCCACCGCCAAGCCTTTAACAGTCGACTCGGCAATCCTTCCTCCCGCTGATGCATCATTGCGACCACTGGTAGCAGGTCATTTTTCCAGTGACTTCGATTCTCTTTCGAACACATTCACGGATTTGGACACCTACTACTATAGGGACATGGCTCCGTATAGCGCCGGGTCTGCCGCAACATATGGGGTTCCTGAGACATTCACCGGTGGTCCTGTTGGAATTTCCTTCTCACAGGCCATGGATGAAGCCACACAGGATTTCAACACTTTCAATTGGCAGGTATCCTCAGGCTCTAACTCTGATGGCGAGCCGCCGGTCTTTTACCCTCAGGCTGGTGAATTCCAATGGACTTTCACCGACCCCGGGCCGAACCTGGTTACTAATCCTCCGGGTTCCATGGGGCTGTCTGTTTGTGCACAAACAAATACCGCTGCTCCGAGTCCTTTGGCTACCGTTCCTCTCCCCATCACTCTGACCAACGCAGCTACTGTGTTACCTGTCGCAAGCACTGATCATCAAGTCCCTGGTGTGTCTACTGTCGATGCACAATCCTTGAAACAGCAAAAGAGCAAAGTGTCCCCACCCAAAAAGAATTTACCCACACCCGGCGAATCTACCCCCACCCTACAATCATCTCCCCCGAGTCCTCAAGCTGATGCTACCGTGAAACGAGTGCGGAAGAAGTCTACCCGAAATGAGTTAGCTAATGCGATAGGCACCAACATGCCTTCCTTTTTCGGCAAGGAGAACATTCCCCCGGAGGCCGGCGACTCGGAGGGGTCAGTCAAGGCTGGACGGAAGAGGAAACAAATGGCAATGAATGGTAGTCCGAATAAAAGGTATGCTACAGTTCGTGTTCCTGCAATGGTCTTTCTGACATGTAATGATCATGGAAGGGCGAAAAAATTGTGATTAGATCTAAGTTGGCGTTGGTCACAATTGAACTTTTTTTGTTTGTAAATAATGTACATGCCCAAATGCATCATCTTGTGCAATTATGCTCTGTGGGTCATGCATTAGTTGGGAGCGAGCGTTTCAGGTAACTAGTATTAGTATCGCCATAGCTAAACAACGGGCGACAAAAAACTTGTACATCATAGTACATGGAGAGAAACTCCATCCCAGCAGCTGAGACACGAAAGGCAGAAGGACAATCATCTGAGTCGCTGAGTTGCGTAACTTGCATTTGCGCAGGAGAACGAAACTGAAGAGGCATCAGTAAGAAATTCAATGGGTGAGGACATCTGAGAAACCAACGAACTGACCGAATCATTGATATATAGTAATTCCAGGCTGATGCATTAGAAGGCTCACCTGGAGCGATTCATTACCAGTGTGGTAGGACACAGGTGCGGGTACATCAGCAAGACTGCAAAAAGTCTGGATTGACTGGAGTGTACTGGATTGACTGGAGCAAGTTAATCCATTAATTCATTGACCAAGACTTACAATAGATAAATGAATTCAACA
>JBBPOL010000682.1:0-11001 GCA_038091435.1 Leccinum variabile | reverse complement strand
TCCGAGGTGTCAAGCATCCAGAAATCAGCAGGTGGCAATATCCAAGTCTTACAATAATACATATTTCTTGTCAATGGGACTTATCCATCAATTGTTGAGTGGCGTAAGCCACGGGTAGCGGCTAGTGCCATCATATATTACATGAGGTGACATTTGTGTGATGACACATCATGCTGAGGCATGACAAAGATCCTTTGATTAATCTGCAAACTTATGTACTCTATGTAGTAATTGTTCTGAGTCACCATTCAGCCACTTTGTTTTCTTTGTTCTACTAGGATCACTGCAGCAACAGGAAACCTTGCTGGCATTCCTGTCACGAGCTTTTTCTTTTTGTTGGGTGTGTAGTACAAGCAAAGTACAAGGCATTTGAAAACTACAGGTTGTGCATAATGGAAAATGATGGCACAAAGGAAGGGACACGGACAGATTGCATGCTTTGGAGACTATACATAGTGAAAACACAATTTAGGAGCCACAGTTATGAGTGATATGTGAGGGCAGCAAAGAAAGAAAGTGTAGCAGCACATTGTAAAAGTCATGAAATTGAAACAGATTATGCCCAGATTATGCATGCCTCTATGGCTCAGCACTCAGTGCTCAGCAGCGACCCGTGCAATCCGAGCAAAACCTTATTTCCTTTTAAGCAACAATATTTGTATTTATTTAGAATCTGCTCATGAACACAGTATGAATGAGCACCTTGCCAGCAAGGTAACATGCTGATTGAGCACACTTCTGCCCCATGGGCTGTGAGCATTGAACCTTGGCAATGCAACAGCATGGGTATTGATTGGACTTTCACATCAGCACTATCAGACTCGAGCAGACATTGCAACTATTTTTCATTGCTTGCAAGTTGCAAGTCTCTGGGAATTCCACAATTGATTATTGAAGGGAACAGCTTCATATTTTACTCACAACACAAGTCATGGATCTCATGTAGAGTTGAGACTTTTGTGTAGTAAAGGGAAGACTCTCTACCTTGAGTGTACACATCAAGGAATTGAGGAAGCTGTCAGAATCAGTCAGAATGCTTCTCCACTGAGAGTCTGAAAGGGCCTGAAGGGTCTTGTCTGCTCAACTCACCCGTGCCGCATCCGATGCATCTTGTTTAGTCTTGCCTTTTGTCTGCATGCTCTTGTTTTGTGGTAACAATCCTTGATGAGTCCCATACCTCATCTTGGTCTTGTTTCATTGAATCATTGTAGCATATAAGTAGTGGACAAGTTCCTGCTGTATTCCTTAGTTTTGGTATTCAACTTCACTTGCTTTCATTACCATCCATTTTGGGTTGTCATTTGTGAGGACCTGACAGAAGCTTTAAATACTAACACTGATATTGTGTAGATCTAGCTATGGAAACAACACCATCATGCTACAGGGTATTTAAGATAGGGTGCTAGGAGCATGGGCCAATGAGTGTAGTAGCAGTGAATAGAGGGAAGTCATATCTAGGGATGAGCATGGGTATGGGTGACCCACGTGGGTCGTGGGTATGGGTATGTGGTGGGTATGGGTGTGGGTTAGCATTTGCAATACCCACCAATACCCTCACCAATACCCATACCCACGCCATGGGTATTTTACTTTGTAGTGTCGCGGTTGACAATTTATTTACTTCCTTATTTGGCAATCACCGCAGCGATAGCAAAGAGTCATCCGACCCGACATCACAGCATCCACCCCTCAGGTACATTCTACCTTCTGGAAATTTTTCTACACTACCCAGAACTCCCACTACAATGACAAAACGAGCCATCAAACCGACAGAGAAGCTCAAGGCCACCCTACAGGACAGCCACCAATCTGGCAGGAAGTGGAAGCCAGAGGTCTCAGACTCTCTGTCCGACACACCAGCCAATCCCCCTAAAAAGACAAAATCAGTCACAGTATTGCTCGACTCGGGTTCAGAGGATGACGAGCAAAGTCCCCGCCAAGCTGATGGGGTTGAGCGGGACACAGAGATTCCGGATGACGGGACTGAAAAGGGTGACCCCGAAGAGGGGGCCGAAGAGGAATCACCACAACTTGAAGATGAACTTGGTGCGTCTAAATATTAATATTGGTCAGTTATTGTAGCTAACGTACACATAACGTACACACAGCACGTCTGAAGAAGGATTGGACCTCCCCGATCTATGCATTCTTTGATCCGACACCCACCATTGAACACATTGGTGATCGGCGATCCCATGTCTTCAAATGTGAATCCCGTGGCTGCAAAGTAACCATTCGTCGGTACCTTGATACCAAGGATGCCCACTCGACGGGTAACATGAGGAAGCATGCTAGAAAATGTTGGGGCGATGATGCCGTCGATATTGCCGACAAATCAAACCTAAACGCTGCAGAAGCATGCACCGAACTGCTTGCCGGCACCCTAAAAAATGGCAAGATAACTACCGCATTCGAAAGAAAGAATAAAAATAAACCAACATACTCTAATATCCCGCATGACCGTGCGGAAATCCGGTGCGTTGTACCCATATAGGCGTGTTCGAAGCCAGACCGATGGAGCTAATGTGGCGCCGATCTGTAGAACAGAGACCGTGCGCTGGGTGGCGGAGGACCTGCGGCCGTTCTCAATTGTCACCGATCGTTGGTACCTGTCACTTATGAAAACGGGAAGGGCAAACCATTACGTACCGTCACGTTTCACTGTGGCCCGAGATGTGCGCAGCGTGTTTGTGCGTACACGTGAACGGCTTGCCAAAATGCTGCGAGTAGGTCCGAGTCAGTCATTGTGCTGGAAGGTTGTAATTTAGAAATGACGTACCAGGGTTATGATGGCAAACTTAGCGTCACCACAGACGCATGGACGTCCCCAAACCATCGCGCGTTCGTTGCTATTTGTATGCACTTGGAGCATAAAGGGTCGGCTTTGATGATGCCGTTAGATCTGGTCGAAGTGAGCAAGGTACGAACAGCGCTCACCCAATCCTGAGCGACACTGACGAGAACAAAGTCCCACACTGGGGCGACCCTAGCGAAGACGATGCAGGATGTCCTGGCATCATTTGGGATCGCCGACAAGGTGAGAGAATGCACAATGGAATAGACACGACACTCACCGGCACAAAGGTTCTATGTATAACCTGTGATAATGCCTCCAACAACCCGGGCCTGGTGATGATCCGGGAGCTTGAGTTTGAATTAGATGGCTATGGTGGGGAAGCGGGGCACGCACGATGCTTCCTCCATACGACCAATCTCGTCGCCAAGTCGTTATTGCGCGCTTTTGAAGTGAAAAGGGGTTTCCGTTTTGAAGAGCGCGAAGACGAGTTGACGGCCGATGAAGAACACTTATCTCGTGAGATCCGTGAGTTGAGCAGCGGCGGGGATGACGACGAGGAGGTGGAAGGAGTGTTGCCAGTGGATGTTCAAGTTGAGGCGGGACCAGACGACTCGGAGGCGAATGACGACGACACAGAGGGATTGGAGGACGAGGAGGCCACTCTGAGTCACACCAAGAGAAAGGAGCTGCGAAGATGCATCCGACCGGTGCAGTTAGCATTGGCAAAGGTAAACGAACTCTTGCAACGCACCTCTTATGACCAAACCGACCCTACAGATACGAAAACTAAGCTTCAAGATTATCAATTCCACCACGAAACTCTTGCCCGAGTGGCGGCGCATCCTCGAGGGCTTGAACGTTCCCGTTACGAATTTGCCGCGCGACGTCCCTACAAGATGGAATTCAACATTCGATATGCTTCAGTATGCTTTGAAACATCAAGAAGTGATTGATACAATTACCCAGAAGAAGGAAATGGGGTTGAGACAGTGCGAGTTAGCTGAGGATGAGTGGCAAATGCTGAACGACCTACGCAAGGTGCTCAAGGTGCGTTTTGCACGTGTCGCGGCTGTGTCTTTGCTAATCAGCTGCGCTCAGAAAGGTCCTAAAAGACACCACTTCTTTCTTTTCGAGGTCGACGCCCAACCTTGCTACGGTGATCCCGGCCATGGATCTCGTCGACGAACAACTCCGCAAGTATGCTAGCGACTCCTCGCTCTCCCGTTCTATCCGCGCCGGTGTCGCCATGGCAAAGCGTACCCTCAACCACTATTATTCGTTGACGGACAGCTCGGAGGTTTATCGTATCGCCATGGGTAGGTTTCGATCACTCATAAACAACTTTCTTAATGATTCGGCACTAGTTCTACATCCTCGCCACAAGTTAAATTACTTTCGACTGGCGAAATGGGAGGAAGCATGGATTCGAACTGCAGAACGACTTGTTCGTGAACGGTTCGAGTCTGCATACGCTACGGAAGAGAATCACGACACCGATCTCGAGGAATTGGAGAACCCTGCGGTTAGTATCATAATCTATGTATTTAGACGTGCACTGACACGATAATCTAAATCATAGCACAATAACATGTTCGACAGCATGTCTTCGCTGGCGCCTCCTAAATCAGCCGATTTGCGGGGGGAGTTAGACAGGTATTTAATGGCAGATGTAGAGCACGTCACTGACCCTCTTATGTGGTGGTACGAGCGGCGCATAAGCTACCCGCGCCTCTCTCGAATGGCATTAGACTACCTCAGTATTCCTGGTATCTAGTACTTTATAATTTTTTTTGGCTCGCATACTAATTGCTTTTTTTAATAGCAACATCAATTGATGTCGAACGGCTCTTTAGCCGTGGGTGTCTGATCCTTACACACGTGCGTTCGAGACTGTCGACACAGTCCACACGCGCTCTCGTGTGTCTCGGCTCCTGGAGTCTATTGAACCTGGTGAAAGCGGATGATTTGAAGGCTGCTGCAGAGCTGCCGGAGGTAAACGAGGAGCAGGAGTTGGAGGACGGATGGGATAGAATTACTTTGTAGTTTTATTTCATTCTAATTATCTTGATCGCTTGTGAGTCGTCACACGAGAACCCGTGGGTCAACCCATTGTGGGTTTACCCATGGGTCGTTTTTTGCCAACCCGTGAGAAAACCCATACCCACAAGGTGGGTATGGGTATATACTGGGGTATGGGTGTGGGTATGGATGCTGATACCCTGGGGTATACCCACGCTCATCCCTAGTCATATCAGGAAGGAAACAAGATGTTGTGATAGTAACTTAGTAAGATAAGTGATAAGTGATAAGCACAGTAAAACTTGAAGAAAGGCTACTAGTGAGAACAACCTATGCAGGAGTACTTCGAGTAAAGTGTAGTCTGTGTAGACGGTGAGTAAGGGGGGTGCACGACTATGAAACGTGCCTATCAATGTCGTTCTGCGGGCTTATGGGTTGCCGCGTGTCACATCCATCGGTTCTTGAGTGTAAAAGAGAGGATGAGTGAGGCTCGATCCGTGGAGGCAGGTTGAGATGCAACACTGAGAAGAACAAAGCTAGAGAGCCTTTGTTCGACCGGTCGTATATGATATACTATGAGGTACAGGGCATGGACCATGTAATCTAGCCTACCCTAATGTACATGAGGTAGCCTTGTAGTGTGACATCATAGATAACATAAATAGCGAGCCAATAGCAATAAGGGAGTGGAATGTAGTACTGACCATGAGGATGCCGTGAGGTGGTCAGACGTACCAGGTCTAGACCACTGACGTCATAGATTACTCGCTATGGTCACATGATGGTGGTGGTGAGAGGAGATGAAGGCGACCTATGACACTGTACAGCGTCTGGCACACCAATCACTAAACTCAAGAAGAGGAAGGTCGGGTTGTTGTCAGAGAGAATTCCAACAAGAACAAGACTAGCTTGTTCTGTTGGCTGTATTCATGCTTATATACTAATTGTACATGGTCCATGCTATACTACATGAGGAGGCAACATGTATTGACATAGTTGTAATGCTTGTGCAGCATGGAGTGGCTGTATTACGAACATCATTATGAACATCATTATGAATGTCATTACGAACGTGGCTACAAACAAGGTGTGGGAAAATTACGTAATACTATGAACGAACTTGACTATATACCTCACTGGGAATTAAAATCTAAAATGCAAAACCGAGATTTAGGTTGGTAAATGGTGTCAGTTCATTCATTGTATGTATATAAAGGTCCTACAAAAGGTCCGGTAAGATTTGGTGGTTGGGAAAAAATGTTACAAAGAAAAAAAGGTGGTGAGAGGGTAGACTTTGCTATGTGTTCAAATAAATTCTGGAGGGTTTCCAGACCATTCCCAATCGATTCCCCGACCTTGAAAACCCCCTAGTACACTGTCACTTACTCATCAAAGTCATTTGTTGAATTGATATACTGGTAAAGGGGGAGAGGGGGGAGGACATTGGTCACCACTACGAAATAAATAGCCAGTGCTAAACAAGCACTATTTTATGCTCATCAATGTGTTTCATAGGCTAGTGCAAATGTAGAGGTAAAGTCGCTATGTAGTGTATACTATGTTTTATACTCATCAAGCTCACTATACCACCATCATAGATGACAGATTCTCCAGTACTCCATAACAACACCAATGAGGTAAGCAAAATTGGCGCAAACATGCACTTGTTTATGCTCATCATCAATTTTCATAGACCACCAACAATGTTCAGGTACAATTGCATGACTTTCCAAGTTGTTTATGCTAACCATGACAATAGATGCAGGATATTGACACAACTCACAATAAGGTAAGAATTCAGAGGTTGGCACAAACATGTGCTATTTTATGCTCATCATATCTATTTTTGATAGGCTAGTGGTAGCAACACCACGACTGTACAGGTAAGATTGTTTGATGGCACACAATACTACTGTGTGGGTGTTTATGCCAACTCTCATAATAGGTACAAAATGGCATGGAGGTTGACAGCGATGTAAGAAATTGATAATATTGATGCAAGCAAATCTTACTGGTTTATGCTCCCTATACAATCCATAGAAAAATGCCAGCGATGAGGAGATGGAAGTAGACAATGAGCAGGAAAGTGCAAAGGAGATGGAGATGGAGAATGATGTCACTATCAAGAAGGGAAAAGACAAGGGAAAAGGAAAGGAAAAGGCTGCACCAAAGCCCAAGAAAGTTAGTATCCAGGCATAAACTAGCGCTATTTTATGCCATCATACTCATAATTCAATTATTCAACTTAGGTCAAGGAGCTAAAGTCTAGTGTCAAGGAGGTCAAACTGACTCCAGTCCAGGACTTGGTGGATCACATCAGAAAAATCAGCAACCAGGCCATCTTGGGCTATGCTTTGATGACCATCATGGATGACAATGATCTGGAACGTGGTCCAACAATGATCTGACAGTCTATCAACCTGCGAAATATCGATCCCAAATTCATGGCTAATTTTATCAAAGGCATCGACCACTGTGGCCTCCAGAACAAAGTCATCCAAAATGCTCTGGACATTGGTGTACACAAGGACGACATTGTTCTGGAGTCCTTGAAACCAGCACAAATCGAAGTGTATGACAACCATGTGAAATGGACTGAAGATGCCACCAAGTCTCAGTTGATACTTTACAATGGCAACTATCGCTTCACCTACATGCAAGACCATTCCAGCTGTTGCAATATCTTTCTTCATTACAAGAAGACACAGGAGGAGATGAAGAAAACCACCAATGGTCTAAAGCATGATGCGATGAGGAGCATGGTTGCTGAAGATCATGGATCAATCAACAAGCATGGAGTTTGGCTTGTCAAGTTTTTCGACCAAGGTGTGTAAACTAGCACTAGTTTATGCCAGCAATATCAACTGACCTTTTTGTGCTATCGAATTTCATCAATTCTCATCCACAATATGCTCTCATTCTGCAAAATCTCTCTACCAATGTCATTCTTCCCACCCATCAAGACAATGAAAATGATTCTCTTCATATGTTGATGAGCATTCTACTGCAAACTCCATCTGTCAAAGCTCGCAAAAAATATATCATGACAGCATTGAAAGGCATTGGCAGCCTGAACAATTCTGCACTTGGACGTATCCTCCAAGATCAAAAGCTCTTTGCAGCGTTGTTCAAGTTATTCCAGATGGAACATTTCCGCAGTCATGACAACCTTAAGGCTGGGCTTAGCATCCGCAACATTGCAACATGGTATTCAGTGATAGGTGGTGTAAGTAAAACAGTCTTATAATTTGCAACAATATACTCAAACTAATTTAAACAGGCCATCATCTATGTTGTTCAACAATCAATGTCCATTTTTCGATTTCTTGGATGCACCTGTTGCATTCAAAGATTTTCCAGATCTGGGTGGAGTTAAGAAACTCAACACTTTTGCTGCCCAATATGAAGAATGCTGTTTGGATCTTGAAACTCCAATAACCCTTGAAGCCTGTCATGTCTTGTATACCCATCTCACTGCCTGGACTGACATTTATGTCACATATTTCCAAGAGAAAACATCTCTTCCATCCATCGAGTACTTTGGCAGTATTGAGCGACAGGAAAATAAGAAATACATGGACCAGATGCAAGACTACTGGGAACACATGATCAGACATGCAGAGGTGGAGAAAGACAGCCTCAACACATCCCGAATTACCAACAATCCTATACACGATGCTATCATACGATCTTTGCCTGCCAAATTCAAAGCAATGAGCTGTGGTCTTCTGGACAAAATCCATCCAAACAATCTCCTCCACATGTATCCTGTTCCAAACAAGGTGTTCTTGTTTTCCATGACAGAACAACTCAAAAGTGTTGAACGTGCCCTAACTGAGGTTAGTTTTATTGTTATCATATATATGTCCTACTCATTCATGGATATCCAAGATTGCACTTTGGATAGAGCCAATGGGTGTGATCGGGACAGAGCAGAAGCCAACCATGTACCATGATTATCTATGTGGTGCACAAGGTTATTTCCTTGAGAAATTCAATGATCCTGCAGGGATGGACAATGTGAGTATGAGCGTAAACTAGCGCTATTTTGCACTAGCTCATCATATATATACAGCTATATGCCATACTCTTCCAACATCGCCGCAAACTTCTCATTCCCATGAACAGGCACATTGAGACTGCTCAACAGAAAGCAAAATCTGGAATGGATATGAAAAAGTTGAACGATAAGGAATTCCAAAAAACTGTGTTCACCTATATCAAGGAGTCGCGTGACTTGCTGCTCAAGAATTATCCACACTTGGCACCCAAGAAGATGGACAGTGATGACAATGAAGATGAGATCAGAACAGGTCCAAGTCAGCCATTGACAATGCCAGAAATGGCTAGCTTGAGCAGGCATGCTTGTGATGACAGCCAAGATCAAAACAACTTGCTATACATCATTTCTTCGATATTCAGCTATACAAGCTTCCAATGGCTCGACGCAACAAATGTCAAAAAACCTGAAATAACAATGAAGAAGCTCATTCAAGTCTACACTAGCTACAAGGCACGTAAGAACCTATTGGCGACCAATTCTGCTTGGACTATATGCGAAAAAGTCCAGGCCATCATCAAAGCCAGCATGACCAAGAATGAAGTGGAAGGGTCTTGGACTTTTTATGACAACTACACAAAGCAGTCTATCAACAACAATTCCATGGACATCACAGATGATGCTTTGGCTTTGAATCGATCTGAAACCGTCGGCAATCAAGGTGCACAAATGCAGGCATACCTGGAAATACATGAAGAAAATCATCACAAGATGCAACATATTGCATCACTTGCCTTGGCTTCAAATCTTGGACTTGGATATAATGGCATGGCTGTTCCTATCGTAGTGATTGTTTTGTTCAGTGGTACTGAGGCCGCCCAAGTTTGTTGAGCACAGTTGGCAAATATTGTTGTTTCCAGAGACGCTTCTTGGATGTCAACACAAGCAATTCGATTGAAAATAAAGCCAGGTTACCTTGGGTCTATGGTACTATAGACCTATTTTGGAATTAAGTGTCAAACTCAAAATCATATATTTGAATATGGATGTTACCATAATATAGAGGCCCTTTCTACGATCAATTTGACCTACTGATCATGAAAATCGGCGGTCACGTTCTTGAGATATAAATCAAACAAGGTGGTACTGCACACCAATCTTGAATGTCTATAAAGATAATTTTTAGTGGCTTGCAAATGTTATCAGTGGATTATTAGGGTTCTATAACCCCCTGGAAAAATGCCTCTATGGTCCCCAGTTGCTCCCGGCATCCGCTACGTACATTTTTTGATTTCGGCCAGGAGGAGACCCTGCTCCTGTGCCCCCCTGATTTTATTGGGCTTAGACAATGTTACCATCGTGTTCAGAAGGCTTTAAAATGGTGGGTGAGATACTCCGCTTATTTATGGCTAGCGTATTGGAGGCTAGAAAAATCAATCTTTGTCCGGGGTGTGTGAGGTGCATGTTGGAATGTTGTCTCAGATTGTATCCTGTGATGCTGAAAGTTGTTCTATCATGTTTATGGAGTGTTATAACGTCAGGGAAATGCTTTCATATGCTTTCTAGAAGACATGAACAATTATGTCTTGGTGCTGCACAGACGGAGCGTGATTATACTGTTCTTGTATCTGATTTTCTTGGGCTTAGCCAATGTTACCATCGTGTCCAGAGGGCTTTGAAACAGTAGATGAGATACTCCGCTTATTTATGGCTAGTGTATTGGAGGCTAGAAAAATTGACCTTTGTCCAAGGGGTACGAGGCAGGTATTGAGATGTTCTCTCAGATGGCAACCTTTGATGCTGGAAGTTGTTCTACTATGTTTATATACTATTCAAACATCACAGAAATGTTTCCCTATGCTGTCTAGAAGATGTACAAAATTATGTCTTGGTGCTGCATAGATGATGGACGGTAATCATACTGTTCTTGTATCTGATTTTCTTGGGCTTAGCCAATGTTACCATCGTGTCCAGAGGGCTTTGAAACAGTAGGTGAGATACTCTGCTTATTTATGGCTAGTGTATTGGAGGCTAGAAAAATCGACCTTTGTCCGAGGAGTACGAGGCAGGTATTGAGATGTTCTCTCAGATGGCAACCTTTGATGCTGGAAGTTGTTCTACTATGTTTATATACTATTCAAACATCACAGAAATGTTTCCCTATGCTGTCTAGAAGATGTACAAA
>JBBPOL010000681.1:0-11007 GCA_038091435.1 Leccinum variabile | reverse complement strand
GTAGTGCTCTCTCGGCTCTGATATCGCGTCTGCCTCAGGAAAACCGTGACTTGCTCACGACGGTAACGGAAGTGATCAACCATACCGCCAGGAAGAGCTCAGAGACCAAGATGCCGCTCAGCAATCTGTTACTCGTGCTGTGTCCTAGTCTTAGTATGAGCCCCTCATTGTTGCAAGCGCTTTGTGAAAGTCAGGGCATCTGGAATGGTGTCTATCAACCCGAGGAAGACTTGGACCTAGACGCGACTACAGGCGAAACCACTCAACCCATCAGCTTTTCGCAAGTGCGTGCTGAGACTGAAGGTAGTTCCCAGACAGCTTCTCCCCTGCGATCATCGAGCGAAGGCAAACGCTTTGTTCGTCCCTTACCCAGTCTTCCTACACCAGATGGATCGAGCTCCATTCCATCCTCTTCGTCGATGGGCGAGGCTTCGGGTCTGTCCACAGGTGTTGATAAGACCTCTCGTATCCCTCACGATACCGAGTCGCCGTCATCATCGTCCTCAATGGACGACAGCTCGTCGATCTCACACTTATCTCAGGGTGGTCGCCCTGTCACACCTACATCATTGAACTTCAAGTTAGCCAACCAATACTCCCCACCATCCCTTTCATGTTCAACAGATTCCTCGTCCGTTCCATCGACATCATCATCGGGGTCGCCCATCCAATTGGTCAAACCACTAACACTTGTGGATGAATGTGATGAACAAGAGTCATCCGATTCTACAGATTCCTTTGAAGTCGCCGAACCCATTCCTCCCCCGATACCAGGTTTGCGGTCTACGCAGACGCTTCCGGAAACTCAGTTCCAATTTCCTGGGCCACGGGATAATATTCCTCGAAGTCCACTTTCACATCGGAAATCAACCCCTTCCCTCTCCTTCTCTTCTTCCATCTCTGCAGAAGGCCGGTCGGCTTCTATGGCTTCCCGTACAATACGACTGAAGAAGCCCTCGCTACATCTGCTATTTTCGAAACACTCCACGTCTTCAAATCCATCATCCACGCCATCACCGATGGTTCCTGGTTCCTATGTGGCTTCACAGGAGAGTGGTTTGTGGACGTCTTTGACGTCTGGGTCCTCGCCGGATTCTATGGTTACTGCACCACAGTCACGATTCAGCTACCCACCGGTATTGAATACGGCCATCGACGAGTCTTCGATTTCCCTTGCATTAGGCATCGAGGATGATGGGGAAGACCGTGCCCCATCCGTCGGACCCGTGGCTGAGAAAGGTCTGAAAGTTCCGCAGGAACCGACCAAGTCTGCTACACCTTGCCACAACCTACCAAGGAAAGATACCGAATTCCGTCACTTAGACGTCACCCTCCCGGAAGACGAACAATTCGGTGAATGTGACTGGACGCAGAGCGTGTTGATGGCGGCTCAGGGAGAGCCGAGATGGTGACAAGGGGGCTTGCAACGGACATGGACATACTTCGGACACTACATGCCCTGCAGGCAGGTCTCTACATAATGCTGATAAATCTTCGCTAGTTTTTTAATTTGCATGGTCGTTTCCATTCTATCAGCCACTTTGAAATAAAACGTTCCAGTACATACCCCAATTTTTTTCCCTACTACATACCTACTCGGGCATGTGTCAATGGTGGATGCCTGTCCGTTTGCGCATTTGGATAAAGGCTGCATGACGTCACTGTCAGATAAGGGTGTAGGTTGGCCCAGCCTGAGATAATCGGACCTGAGAGTGAACGTCGACATTGTCGACCGCTCTTTTTTCTTCCATGACTTCCAGCTCGGCCAGAGCGATACAAAAGAAACTCTTCAGAGGCGTCGACGACTCCTCTGGTTCCTCTGGTCCTGAATCTAACGACTCGGATCCCCGCGACGGTCTCACCATCCAGATCCCAAAATCAATACTAACTGCGGCAAAATCGGATGCCCTTCCAAAAGTCTCTAAGGCGAGCCCACGTGGTCCAGTTGGGACAGATGGCGACCCGATTCAAAAGAGCTACCGCCAACGACTGAGCGAGAAGTTGGGTTTCGACTACCAAGGTGTAGAGAAGCACCGTCTTCAACAAAGTGACGATCGGCTTCGCCATTGGAAACGATGGGGTCCATATCTTAGCGATCGACAATGGGTAAGTCTAACCTGGTACTAGCGCTCGCTATGTCTCTTATAACCGATAACTTCCCCAGGCAACAGTCCGAGAGGACTATTCTGAAAACGGCGACGCTTGGAGTCATTTCCCTCACGAACACTCGCGATCGCGTGCTTATCGATGGGGCGAGGACGGAATCGGCGGCATCTCGGATAATCATCAGCGACTCTGCTTTTCGCTCTCCCTATGGAACGGCGAGGATCGCATATTGAAGGAACGCCTTTTTGGCGTCACAGGTCATCAAGGGAACCACGGCGAAGACGTCAAGGAGCTCTATTACTATCTGGACTCGACACCTTCCCATTCCTACATGAAATTTTTGTACAAGTACCCCCAACGCAAGTATCCGTACGAAGAGCTTGTGACAGAGAACGTCCATCGGGACCGAAATGTGGCAGAGTACGAGATCCTGGATTCTGACGCTTTTGACGACGACCGGTACTGGGATGTCTTTATGGAGGTCTGTTTCTTCAAGTTCTGCTTTCGCTCGCGGCCAGTCTGAAACATCCATCACAGTACGCCAAAGATGAAGATGACCCGGACAGCCTCTATGTGCGGATCACTGGCTACAACCGCGGTCCAGAACCCGCTACGCTCCATATCATTCCACAGTTGTGGTTCCGCAATACGTGGTCGTGGCCCGCTTCCAGGCCACCGATGCCATCCCTCACTTGCTCGGCTACGGACAACGACATCCAATATATACAGATCAAACACCCGTCTATGGAGAAGTATTTCATGTACTGCTTACCCTCTCCACCCCCGGTCGATGCGGATGGCGTTTTCGTCACGGAAGAAGATGTCGTCATTCAACCCGAACTTCTTTTCACAGAGAACGACACCAATTTTAGCCGCCTTTACGGAGGGGAAAATGCGTCTTCGCACGTCAAGGATGCTTTTCACGACCATATTATCCCGTCGCATCGACCTGTCGCCAAGTCGGATGGGGTGACTTCCCAAGGAGATGATGGCGATGCGACACTTCGCACGTCCGACTCCAGTTCACAAGGATCTCCGTTCGTCAACCCACAGAGATGCGGCACGAAATCTGCGGCACATTATATCTTCCAGGATGTCCCGGCCAACGGTGGATGTGCGGTTGTACGTATAAGACTGACTCCGCAGTCTGTGTCCAAGATCTCCAACGTGGACGATGAGGCCGTATTCGATAGGGTGATAGAAGAACGGCGCGAAGAAGCGGACGAGTTCTACAGTTCGCTTGTCCCCGGTCCGATGAGCGACGATTTCAAGCAAATCATGAGGCAGGCCCTTGGGGGCATGTTGTGGACAAAACAATACTATCAGTTTATACACCAGGAGTGGATCGATGGCGACCCTGCACAACCCCCACCACCCCCCGGGCGTAAAAACATTCGCAATAAAGTACGTCTTCTTATTTGGTTGCTTGTATACCTGAAACTGAACCCCTCATCAGCATTGGCGTCATATGCACATCGACGATATTCTTTCCATGCCTGACAAGTGCGTACTTTCGCCTGTTTGATCTGCAATATTAATGACTGACTTGTTCAGGTGGGAATACCCATTCTTCGCCGCCTGGGACACCGCCTTCCATTGCATACCCCTTGCTGTCGTCGACCCTGCTTTCGCCAAGAAACAATTAGATTTATTAACTAGAGAGTGGTACATGAAGCCGGACGGGCAGATTCCCGCGTACGAGTGGAACTTCTCTGATGTCAATCCTCCCGTACATGCTTGGTAAGTATGCTTTCCACATATTTCTTCATATTATCGATCCGATGGTTCTAGGGCGACATTTAGAGTGTTCAAGATAGAGCGAAAGCTCACAGGACGGGAGGATCTACCCTTCTTAGAGCGGGTCTTCCAGAAGTTGTTACTCAACTTCACATGGTTTGTCGCTTGCTTCGACGGCAGGCGCGGTTGATCACGGCTATCTATTCAGGTGGGTTAATAGAAAAGATGCCGGGGGACATAATGTCTTTGAAGGAGGTTTCCTTGGGCTTGATAACATTGGCATTTTCAATCGTTCCGAGCCACTGCCAACAGGGGGAAGTTTACGTCAAGCGGATGGCACTGCTTGGATGGCGTTTTATTGTTTGAACATGTAAGTGCAAATTGATATATCATTACAGGTTTCTTGATGGTGTCTAGGTTGAATATAGCCCTCGAGCTTGCGAAGCACAATCCGGTGTATGAGGACATCGCCTCCAAATTCTTCGAGGTACGTCCCTTTCGTTGGTGGAAGTCACATTTTCCTGATCAACGCCAGCATTTCATCTTTATCGCTGATGCTATGACATATATGTCTGGAGACAACGAGCTGAGCCTTTGGAACGAGGAAGATGGGATGTATTACGACGTCATCCAGTTCGGCCCCGGAGACGCGATCCAGTTGCCCGTGCGCAGCCTCGTCGGCCTCATTCCCCTTTATGCGACCCTTGTTCTCGAGCCCTCCGTACTCAACAGATTACCGGGTTTCAGGAAACGTGTGGAGTGGTTCCTCGATAATAGACCCGAGGTATCGGCTCGGAATATGGCAAATATGAGTGGTAACGTGATATTCATCTTCATCTTATCCTTGGTTTCCTCAATGTTTTCTAGTCAGGGGCAGGGGAGAACGACGTCTGCTTGCGCTTGCTAGCAAGGAAAGGCTTGTCCGCATCCTGGAGAAGATGCTCGATGAGAACGAGTTCTTGAGCGAATTTGGCATTCGATCGTATGTCGAATCATGACAACGCCTCACCGAATTTCTCATGGAATGCCGTCTAGTTTGTCGAAGCTGCACAAGGACAAACCTTGGGGGATGGATGTGAACGGAGAGTGGCACGAAATCAGATACTGGCCGGGCGATTCCCATTCCGGAATGTTTGGTGGCAATTCTAACTGGCGCGGACCGATCTGTGAGGACCAATTCACATTGGGAGCACACGGACTCACAGACTGGCAGGGCTTGCGGTCAACTTCCTGCTCATTGAAAGTCTCCAAAGGTTTTACCAGTACTACGGGGATGACCTTCAAGTGGAATGCCCTACCGGCAGCGGCGAGTATATGAATCTCGCCCAGGTATCGGCAGAAATTCAACACCGCATTATCCACATCTTTGGCCGTGATGTCGAAGGGAAAAGGGCCACCAACGGCGGCAACCCAAAGTTGGACGGAGATCCGAATTTCCGTGATTATGTCTGGTTTTACGAAGTAAGCATGGGTCATGGCTTCTTCAGCCGTTGGATACTGATCACGTTATCGTTTCAGTTTTTCCATGCGGATACCGGCCGAGGGCTTGGGGCGTCGCATCAGACTGGATGGTGAGTATGGATCGAGGCAGAGAGTTTGTGCCTTTCTTAATTCGTTACTCTTTCTTTACTAGGTCGGGCTTGGTTGCCTATCATATCCTGCAGAGCGGAGCGACATGTAGGTTGCCGAGAACTCCACGGAGTAAGTGCCATATGCTATCGAGACCCGTGATGGGTTTTTACCATTCTTCCGCAGCTCCGCGGAGCGTGGTCAACCACTACTTCGATGTGAGTTTCACTTAGGCCGCGTCCGAGTTTCAAGTTTATTCACGCGTTGACAGGAAACGCTCGATGCGCACTCCGAGTACGGAGATGACACTCGCTCCTTGTATAGCGCCATGAGCAACATGGAGTTACATTCCTTAGGAGATCTTTCACCCGACGCATTGTAGAGCGGGCACAGCACAATTAGATAGAAGAGGTGCTTGGCCTATCTTGTCTCGGCAATAATCATAATATAAAGGATTGTAGCAATGCGTGATCTATTACTTAAGGGTACATGACGATGTCCTCCACGTTTTAGATATGCTCAACGGCATCGAGAGTAAGGAGCGAGAATTACAGAAAAGAGAAAGAATGCGAGGAAAGTCGCGACCATAGACTCAAGGTCAAGGGGGATGTCAGAAAATTTCACAAATGAAGGGCGGGTAATAAGCCGTCATAACGCGATGTGGGGGAATGGAACGAACAGCAATATTTACTGGAGTGGTAGAGAACTTACGTAACATATGTAACATATAGAGTAACTTGGCCGCCCGGGCGGAACGCCTCAAAGGCCATCTGTACATCTTCAGTAGACCCAAGGGATACCAAGTCACCATCTTCGTCTCTGTATTTCACCCTCAACGGAGAGTCGTCTCGACGTGGACCGCACAGACGAATCTTCTTGCCCACTTTATCCACGAGCTGGGTGAATTCCGTCGATCGAGGAACCTGGATGACGAAGATATCATCCTGGAAATGAACCTTGACTTTCACGGATGAGGGGTAACCGTTATTCATCGATATACTGTCGAACATTTGCGACCTCGATTGTCGGAGTCCTGATCCCGTCAACGAAGATTCACTCGAACCAAACGGTGTTATCGGTGATGAGCTGTTGGGTGACTCCTCTGATGAACCACGGGTGGATTGGCTGGAGCCACTACCCCGCTTGCTGTCCACTGTCGTGCTCTGCGAACGATGCGTCCATGCGGTAGTTGGGATAGGGGGTGGGGATGTTTGTGCAACATATGCACTAGGTTGACTTGCGCTCCTCGATCGGCTGAGCGGGACAGAACTGACGGAAGTGGGGGTTATGGGTTGGTCGTACGAGGGCGTGAATGGGATTTGTGTGTGTAATGGAATTTGAGGTCGGGTCCACTGGGCGTGCATGTAACTGTTGGTATTGTCGGCTCGAGCGCGGGATTGATCGTATCTCCATTGGGAGTGCATGTAACTATTTGTGTTGTCGGCTCGAGGCCGGAAATGATCGTATCCCACAAGAGGATCACGGTCAAGCTGTGGGTTTGGAACAGGTGGGCGGTGAATTCCTAACGGAGTACCGCGCCCCGATGAGGCTATACTTGATGGTGGGTAATCTTCGTACTCGTCGTCGAGATCGAATTCGAATCCATCGGCAGAGACAGGCGGTCGGTGACGGGCGTGGGCTGGATGAGGTGGCAGACTATGTACATATTGGGCGTGTGACATTGAGGAAGATGCTCTGTCGTGAGTGACGGGAAGAGGAGACCGCTGGGTCATCGAAGCGGGTACGGAGGCGTGACTGTTGTGTGGAACGAAATGCGAGATATTGCGATCTGAAGCTCGTCGATTTGCTACTTCCCCGATTAGCCTGTTGATCTGGGTCTCCCACTGTTTTAACTGCTCCTCAGAACGACATCGAAGAGTGAAGTATTCTAAATCGTCATCGCCTCTCCACCACACGGCAAGAGAGTACGGATTCACATTAGAGGAACCTGAAAATAGTGTGAACTGCGAGTTACGAAACGATGTGTCCGCATACGCACCGATCGAGTTTCTTGGGGAGCTTGGAACGGCCTGGGTGACGTTATTCAAGAAGATCCGACCCTTGAGAAGTAGTGCAGTATCCTTCTTCTTGTTAGGTGCACCAGGGACAGACGGGACAGAGGTGGAGGGCTGCTTCTTCAGGATGGAGTTATTCTTTCCGGCCCTCTTACTGTTCGGCGGGGGTTGGAGTGCTTCCTTGCAACATAGGATGATCTTCTCGAATAGAAAGACATGGTACTCGCGGTCGACTTCGGATTTAGTGACGGTGAAGATGTCGTCGAGTAGTAGGTTGCCGAAATTGGTTAGATGATGACCTTTCCAGTCTTTAACGCGACCTTCGAGGTTGCGCACGGTTTGATTGTTCTCAGCACGTCGCTGTGCCTCGTTGATCTTATCCGTTATGCGCTTCGCTGCAGCGGAACCAGCTTGGAGCTCTTCGAAATGCGGGTAATCGACGACGTTTGATGCCTTTACTAGGGACTGCCGACGACGATAAGAAGTTGCTGACCAAGAAAAAGAGATAGATCACGCACATCAAGCAACAGTGGATACTTGCAAATTCTCTGAACAGGTTTGATTAGAAAGGCAGGCAGCTCTGACTTGGCGTTGATCAAATTGTTGTGTACCTGGGAAAGATGAAAAAGGAAGCGTTAGACGTTATTTTGGGATGGAACCGATGTCGACCGTCGTCACACCAACGTGGCTCAGGTCACGTACCGACAAGTTTTGCTCCTCTTTGATCATGATGTCTGCGGCATTGGTGTAGTTGCCACAGTAGGGCTCGTAAACCGCGAACTCGTCTTCCTATTGTGTTTGGAATGGAGCGAGACAATAGAAGTACCGCATTGGGCATGAGCGAGTACCGGATAAGGAAATAGGTGGACTGACGTTCTCAAGGAAGTGCAAACCCCAACGCTGGTCTTTCCAGGGTAGTTCAGCTGTGCTCTCGAGGCGGATGAGGAACTTTCTCTGAAAGTTGAGCAACTTGTTGAGACCGGGGAAAAGGAGATGGATGGTATCCTGGTCTATCGTGTTGCTCTGGGACAATGCGGTTGCGTATTTCTGGGTCGAGTCAGTAAAAGGTCAGTGGAACGGGGGTATGATGCTGACCTGCATGACTTCCAAATCCTGCACATATTTGCGTTCGGTCTCTACCATTTCCCTGATGATATTATTTCGTGCGGCATCGTGGGCACTTGGAGGTGTGACAGTGTTGAATGAGTGGTTTGCAACAGAGTCTAATGACTCTTGCGAAGTGAGGGGAGGGGGAGAGAGTGGTGTTGGCTCGAAGATATCGGAGGGTAAAAGGTCGACAAGAGTGGTAACGGTGCTAACGACCTGTGATGTGTCAGGAACAGGAATGGAGCGAGATGAGATGCCAAGGGTCGTACCTTGACGAGGCCGTCGGTTGAATGACGATCCCACAAGTCTGATACTGTGAATCGTTCGCAGTTGTCGATTTCTGAGAGTCTCATGGCAAACTTTGCGATGGCGCGTTTCTTCTCCTTTTCGTTGGAGACATCGAAGGTGGCCGGATCGGTGGCAATTTCGGCGATAGGATGAATTGGGGGAGGGAGGAGGTTGAAGAGAAAACAGAGTGGGATGCCGAGAGTGAAGCAGTCCCAGAGCTGTGTGACGGGGTCGGTGGACTGGCGGAGGTCGCCGTTGCGTGAGGATAGGATGAAGAAGTGAGAAAAGTTTGGAATGCGCATGAGCCGTGCACGGAGAGAGGAACATTGTTGATAGAGAGAGGTCGAGGCTGATGCAGCTTTGTTGAGGATGTTATTGTGAGTTTCGATGACGAGACCGGGATTGGATGCGATTGATTTTTTTCGACCAGCGACGTTGGCCATGACCGTAACTAACGAGGGTTGATAGATCTAAACAAGTCACAACAATAGACAGAAATCATTTCAAAGTCCGATTGCAGGAGTGACAGAAACCCATCTCTTTTGACCAAGACCCATGGCACCAGCTCGTTCTACCAGACGCGCTCAAGTTCAACCAACACCGACTACAGACAATGTAACCCTTCTCTTCTTGGAGCCCATGATGGGTACTCCACTCACAATTTACATCGAAAAAGACGTCGACGACAGGGACGACCTCGTCGACATCATCACCGTGAGCATCTCTTTTGTTTTCATCTCTTCATCTCTCATCGCAGCAGAAACACGGTGGGGCCGTCTCTCCCAGTTACAGCGGAACACCCTACATTTTAGGCGAGTCTCCATCTCATACAACTACACCCACAGGCTCATCCGCATCCCAGTCGATCCTCACAAGGAGTCTGGCCAAAATCTCTTCCGTCAGTATGCCGGCAAAAAGGGTAAAATCGTCCTTCATTCCCGCTGGGTTCATGAGTGTGTCCGTGCCGGTGTCCTCCAGACGTTTCAAAACAACTGGGCAGACTGCAAAGTGACTGGTACCGAAAAGTAGCACCTTCCCCCACTTCTTAGTCACCCTCTCACTTGGCTTCATCTTCCAGGGTCGATATTCCAGTCGCGGCTCCCTCTCAGAGTGATCCCACATCATCCACTCAAGTGCCTTCCTTACCACCCATGCCGCCTCATCCTCAGACCCTCGCGACTGCTGACCCTCTCGTGCACCCACCACCCCAGGGTTCCTATGGTTATCCTGTCTATGGTCCTCCCATGCACCTTCCCCCTCGCGGCATGCAGCCCCCAACTGCACCACCACCTCAGTCCTGGCAAGCCCCTAACGCAATCGCACCCCAACAGACCCATATGACCCCTCCTCAGCCTCCCTCAGGAATGATCCCTCGCCCTCCGCAACCATACCGAGATGGTCCTTGGGTCACTGGCTTTGATCAACCCCCTCCTCCTATGGTCGCAGGTCCGAGCGGCCCGCACTACGCCTATAGGTATCGGGATGAGCAAACAGATTGGGCAACCGGCCCACCCAGCGATTACCCTTATGATCCTGCAACGGTTAGTCTGGCACCTAGATCATCCCCCTCGTGTTGCTTGACCTTCCCGTCTAGTATGAACAGCCTTACGAACAACCGTATCTCCACGATCCCGGCCCTTCGACTGCTGGCTCGTCTAATCCACCTGTTGATAATGCTGCTGGCGACAAATCTCGTGGTCGGAAGCGAACTCGGAACCAGGTATGCTTACCATGTATTACCGCACTCATCCGTCTCATGTTCTCAGCAGGGAATTCCTGCAGCCCCCCCTTCTACCCTGGTCCTCAATCGAAAGAATCCACCTGCCCGATCTCCTACGCCTCCAAACAGAGTGATCAAAAGCACCTATGGCGGGAATCTCTTCACCTCTGACGATGTGTTGTACCTGAAGAAATATATCGATTACTGTCAAGAGCAAGGTCTTGTGCTGAGGTTCGTGCCTCATCACCTTATGTTCCGTCTTTTAATTCTTCATCAGCCTAAGAGAGATTTGCGAAAGAATAGCTGTAAAGGTTGGTTCGTTTGCCTGGAATCTAGTCATCTTGCTGATCGTTTCACCGCGTAGGCACCGCATCACACGTGAGGCCTCCACTTCGTTTGCCCAGCTCATTGCATTAACTAGTTCTTGGGCCAGATTTTATTCCTGGCGCCGGTACTGCAACAAAC
>JBBPOL010000680.1:0-11013 GCA_038091435.1 Leccinum variabile | reverse complement strand
TCGGGAGACAAGCCCTCGAGCTTCGCCCGTCAGGGCACCCGCATCGATCAACGTCGTTGGGCAGTCTTGCGTCCTATCTCTCCACTCGTTGCCACCGGCTTGGAGACATGACGGACCTCAATGAGGCCATCATCCTCGCGAGACAAGCCCTTGACCTTTGCCCACCTGGCCATCACGATCGATCATCGTCGTTACATACATTTGCACATTGTCTCCGTGTTCGCTTCACCCAGTCGAACGATTTGAAGGACATAGTGGTTTTATTCAGTCTCTACACCCAGTTGTCAAATATCTCACAAACACTCTCACCAGTTGATCTCACTGCTGCCAAACAATGGATCACGGAAGCTGAATATTTTCGCCATCCCACAGTCCTTCTCGCATACGAAACATCTCTTCGACTACTCGTTCAACATCTCGCCATTTTACCATCCCTACCCAATCGTCTCCAAAGTTTCAAAAACCTCGCTTCATCCCTAGCAATCGACGCCTTTTCCGCTTGTCTCCGTAAACAACGTGCCACAAAAGCGGTTGAGCTTCTCGAGCAAGGTCGCGGTGTATTTTGGACCCAGATTGCTCGTCTCTGTTCCCCTCTTGAAGATGTCATCGCCTCGGGCCCGGAAGGACAGTCCCTTGCGAAGCAGTTTACTCGCCTCTCATCAGAAATACGTAACACAATTCATTCACAAGGACCAGATCAGCACAACAAGCTGTGCAGTCTCAATGTTGATCTGCAATCTGCAATCTCTCAAATTCGCACATTACCCGGTCTCGATCGATTCCTGCTCCCTTCTTCCTTCACAGAACTACAGCACGCTGCCAGTGGAGGACCTGTCGTCATCGTGAATGCTAGCCACTATACATGCGATGCACTCGTTGTTTTTTTTGACCGAGATCCGGTTCATATCCCATTGCAAATCACCAAATCCCGTGTCCAGGACCTGTCGTTGGAGCTCCAATCTCTGACTTTAAATGCAAAGACAATGGACATGGGGAGAGATCTGGCTCGCTTCCTGAGAACCCTTTGGGATGAGGTCGTCTCACCCATTGCTGAATTTCTTCAGGAAAAAGTTCCACTTGGCTCACGTATCTGGTGGTGTCCCACTGCCGAGTTCTGCCTTTTGCCATTGCACGCGGCTAATCCGTATCGGAACGGCCAAAGATGTTTTTCCCATTTGTACATCTCGTCTTACACTCCCACATTGACTGCCCTTGTGCGTGCGAGACGGAATCATTCAACGGCGACGACGACTTTGATACACGAGGAGAAGTCTTTCCTTGCTGTGGGTCAGGCGAACGCGAAAGGCGAAAGCGAGCTTTTCTCGGTGGGCAGCGAACTGGCCATCATTGCCGAGCGCATTCAGGGTCTTGCCACGCTCACGCGCCTCGAAGGTCCCGAATCGAGTATGTCCCAAGTCTCGAAGGAGCTGAGGACGAGCGAGTGGGTTCACTTTGCCTGCCACGGTATCCCAAACAGGAAGCAACCCTTTGACTCCGCATTTGGTCTCTACGACGGCCGGTTTACAGTGGAACGGATCATGGGATGCGAGTTAGAGAACCCGGAGTTTGCCTACCTGTCTGCTTGTCATACGACGGTCGGAGACGAGGAGAGTCCGGACGAGGTGATCCACTTGGCGTCAGCGATGCAGTTTGCAGGGTTCCGATCCGTAATCGGGACGATGTGGGCGGTGGACGACGAAGATACGCACAAGATCACGACCAAATTTTACGAGAATATGTTGGATGGATGTGGTCGGCTGGATCACACTGAAGCGGCGTTGGCGTTGCAGAGGACGATGAACTCATTGGTTGGTATTGTTCCGCTTGATCAGCGCATTCTGTATGTACATATTGGTGCCTAGTCCATGTCATGTTACATGGTCACCAGCCGAGTCGAGGACTTGGCGTGGCAGCACCGTTACGATTTCTTTAATATCAAGGAGCCTGTCCTCCAGGAAGTTCCGCGAGGCTGTTGACCAGGAGGTTATGGAAGTTAGACTGTCGCGTCTGCGGTCCAAGTGTACGAATGTGAAATATATCTATTTTAGGACTGTTACTCGGAGAGTACCGTCGCACTCCCATTGCTCATGCAGTCGATCAACCGGTTTCTGTATGGGCCAACCCCAGAAGAAAAGGTACGAGCATGGCAGGGTAAACTACGTGCGGAGAGCCGACAGCTGGATAGAGAGATGAGACAGGTCAGCGTCGCCGATTCCTACACGCCACGCAGCTCACTCGAGATCCACAGCTAGACGTAGCGTCCTCTAAGGCGCGAACGACGGTCAAACAGCTCGCGACCAAGGGAGACGTCAAGTCTGTGCGGATACTTGCCAGGGAAATCGTACGAACCCAGAAGCAGAAGGATCGATTAACGGTCAGCAAGGCGCGTTTGGGTTCTATCGGGATACAGCTGACGCAACAACTCGGTGAGCGGGCATGTGTCAGGGTCTGAACTCGAAGCTGAACTCTTCTTAGCAATGATGAAAGTCACTGGATCGCTCCAAAAGTCTACAGAGATCATGAAGCTCTCTAACTCGCTCGTCAGACTTCCGCAAATTAGTCATGTCATGCGAGATATGAGCATGGAGATGACGAAGGTATGGTATTCTCTGTATCACGAATACATCTGTTGAGTTGGTTACTTAGGCTGGTATAATGGAGGAGATGCTCGAAGATACGCTAGAGATGAACGAAGAAGAAGAGATAGAGGAGGAGGCGGACGCAGAGGTAGAGAAGGTATTATTCGAGCTTACCAACGGCAAGCTCGGGCAAGCGGGCGCTGTGGGAGCGGAACTACCGGTGAGTCTGATGATAATTTCTTACACGATTGTCCGCTGACTTGGGAAACTCCAGTCTACACAGGACCAGCTGGAGGACGAGGAGATGGAGAAGACGATGGAGCAATACAGACAGCAGCTGGACGGGCTATTGAGTGGTTAATGTTTTTAAATCTATACCATATGCATTTTTAGTACTGTCACTGGCCTCACTGTAAACTACGGATCACCGCATCCGATGAGCGACTTCCTAAAATAGCGACGGAAATTCGGACTGGTCTTCCACGTTGGACAGCTTCCGTGAGTACCCGGCCCGTATCCAAGCATAGACTTTTTGCTCCCAACAGTTTTTTTGTTCTTTCCTTTTTCTCCATGTCGACCATGTTCGCCAATAGGTCCCTCACTGGTTTTGCGCGGAGCTGTCCTCAGGTAGCAGTTCATTTCCTCTCGGGCGGCAAAGGTCGTCTTACGTTTGTTCCCAGTCCTATAGGCGATACGCGTCTACAACTCCCACCAGTGCGTTTGCTGGACACAAGGATGCTCGTGTGAGTAGCACACCATGGCTCTGTGCACGTCTCTTACCCTCTTCTAGGGCAAATACACGGTGACCCTCATCCCCGGTGACGGTGAGGATATTACGAGCACAACCCAAAGAGTCACAGTGCACTGACATCGGATCTAGGTATTGGTCCGGAAATAAGTGAATCCGTCAAAGCTATTTACTCTGCTGCTAAAGTGGGTCTATAACACGTGTCTGCTCTTAGTGCGCTCATATTGGAATAGGTCCCTATCGAATGGGAGGAAGTTAGCGTCACACCTGTGTTGAAGGGCGGTAAAACTGTTATTCCGGACACGGCAATCAATTCGGTCAAGAAGAACACTGTTGCTCTAAAAGGTGTGTCCATTGGAACCATCAGGGTTCCGCATGTACTGAGAATGATCTAGGCCCATTGGCAACACCCAGTAAGCTAAGCCATGGTGATATTTTACGTGCATGAATTCATTCTCCACCAAGTTGGCAAGGGCCATGTCTCCCTCAACTTGACACTCCGTAGAACGTTCAATCTTTTTGCCAATGTTCGTCCGTGTGCCTCGATCAAGGGCTTCAAAACGCCCTACGACGATGTCAACACTGTTCTCATCCGTGAGAATACCGAGGGTGAATATTCGGGTATCGAACACGAGGTACGACATTTGGTATTCAAGAGTCCTGCCCGTTTACGTGGAATCCAGATTGTCGATGGAGTTGTCCAGTCCATCAAACTTATCACCTATGACGCGTCGGAGCGCGTGGCCCGATATGCGTTCCACTACGCGCAAGTTAGTGGAAGGAAAAGGGTGACCGCGGTCCACAAGGCTAACATCATGTAAGTCGAGGACCGCAACGTGTTGAATCACGTATTGATTTGGGCAGGAAAATGTCGGATGGTATGTTCTTGTCGGCTTGCCGACAGGTATCGAAAGATTACCCGGAGGTTACATACGACGAAGATTTGTTGGACCGCGTCTGTCTGCAGGTACGCTTCGTCGCATGAGAGATAAGTATGACAGTCGGGTAATCGCTGGGACAGATCGTGAAGAACCCCGAGCCATATTCGAATCGGGTCATGGTCATGCCTAACCTTTACGGTGATATTTTGTCGGACATGTGTGCCGGCCTGATTGGAGGTCTCGGTCTCACACCTTCTGGCAACATTGGACGGGTATGGCTGATTGTTTATGCTTGAACGCGACCTAACCTTCCGAAGGATGCATCTATTTTCGAAGCTGTACATGGCTCCGCCCCCGACATCGCAGGCATGTGTCAGCTTCGCAAGCTTCGGATGGCTGTAGACTGACACATTAATTCATAGGAAAGGGATTAGCTAATCCAACGGCCCTTTTGTTGTCTTCTTTGATGATGTTGAGGTACGTTAAAGTTCCGATGGGGCGGGCAGCTTGGTTGATCCGACGTGCCTCGTTGCAGACATATGAACCTGAATGAGTATGCGACGAAGATCGAGAAGGCGACTCTCGATGTAAGTGACGATCGTATACCGTGCAACCCCTGGGATATTGACCTCGATGCAGACGATCGCTGAGGGCAAGACGATCACAGGGGACCTTGGTGGCAGGTCAAACACGAAGGAGTACACTGCCGCGATCATAGACAAGCTTACCGGTGCTTGAAGGATGTGTAGATATGTGTCATAATTATTCATCCACCCACTTCGGACGGCTGCGGGTAACTTGAGCGTGGGAATATATTGAGCGGGAAAACGAAAGTGACTGAGGCTATTTGGGAACCCTCTTTGCAACGACAATCCAACCACGCCTGCACGCGGCATTCACCTCCATAATCCTCACAGGCCCTACAGGGCAAGCCTTTCAGCATACAACCACGTTCTTACTACACTAGGTTGGTATCTTCGTCCATTTTCGCTGGTTCCGCGTTGACCACGTAGCCCTTCTCACCCAGATATAACCTGTAACGCCAGATCCCTGTAACGCTACGAACGAAATGACAGACGAATCCACACTAAATCAAATCAAAGACGACTCCAAAAAGTCGGCCTCCAATGTTCCTCGCGGTTCCAAGAGGACGCCTTCAAACGCTAGACCCTCTTCTGCTGCGGGGAATATCCCAGGCGCCCCAAGGCCCACTTCCAGGTCCGGGAACAAGAGGTCCACCACAGCAGGTGGTGCAGAATCTGGCTCCGACTCTAGCAAGAAACCCACAGACGCCAAGAAGTCCGACGTGCCTCGTAACAAGGGTCAAGCTGGTGGCGGTCAACGCAATGGAAATAATCGCAACCGTATACCCTCGTCTTCACAGGCGAGCCGGAGCAGTGCTGCCAAGGATCGGACTTCGATAGGTCAATCTTCTTCTCCCGCCCCTGCCTCTGTATCCGCCTCGGAGTCTAGCGATGCGCTGTCTTCACTCCAGCGCGTCATCGCTGATCTCAAGACCACTACTCCCAACCAAGTATCCCCCACCAACAACTCACTTGCGGCGTCTATGCACGCTCCACAAGCACCGGTTTCTAATCTTCCTGCGGGCGCTCCCGTTTTTCTTCCCGGTGCTTCGGCTTTTCCCGCTTCCGCCCTGCAAGATGCTGCTCGGCACCGCAAGGCTGCATCCCTGGGTGCATCAGCTCTCTCTGGAAATTATAATTCTTTCTCCCCTCACCTCGGTGCGATGATCGAAGATGTGGAGGATGGAACGGGCGCGCCCTACGAAGACGGGGAGATATCTGAGCACTTCTTCCCTCACCTTGGCCATCAGGCTCGGTCGCAGTCGCAAAGTTTCATGGCTCCCCGTTTTGCCGCCTTGGCCGCCCAGCATGATCAGGATGTTCTTGGTCCCACCGGACGTCCCCAGCTCGCCCCAAACTTCATGTTTGGTGCTCGCCGACGAACGAGTTCCAACGTGCCCATGGAACCGCTGAACGAAGATGTTGGCTTCCAGTTCCCACAGCAGCAGGGTCCACCTTCTGAAGTCCACGATCAGAACCACAGGAGGGGAGAGAACGACATCACTGGCATTATGGCTGAGCAGGTACGTGCGCTTAGTGCGTTTTTCCATTATTGTCGCATTGACCCTTCTGTTCTAGATCGCCATTCAGAACCAGATAGAGGCTCTTCAACAGCAGCAACAAGCGCTTTACCAACAACAACTAGCCTCCAACCAGGTTCTTTCTCTCCAAACTCCTGGTCTTGTACCCAATAGGCATCGACGCGTTCAGAGCACCTTGCCCGTAGGTCTCGGAGGGGGCACCAATGTCGCTAGTTTCCCTCCGATGGGCCAGTTTAACTCTATGGCCAACCTCGGCATTAGTTCTGACTCACAGCCGTCTGGCTTACCCCGTGGCCACGGAAGAAGACATAGCGTCAACGTTGTCAATAAACCTGCCACTCCTCAGAGTAACGTCGGTTCTGTGAGCTTCCCATTCAGCGGTCAGGACGGTTTAGAGGACGGATTCACTTCACCCTTTGGGGGTCACTCGCGCACGACATCCCGAGCCGATTCTAGTTGGAGAATTAGTATGTACCGACTTTTGCTAAGTTGGACCTGTCTGACTAACCTATGTTACAGATGGTGGCGTGATTCAGGGTAACAACGCATTTGCTGCTGATCTCGCGCAAGCGCAGGCTCAGCTGCAAAGTCTGCAACAGTTCCGTGCTGCCGCCGGTGGTCATCATCACAAAATGCCTTCATTTTCTTTCCCGAACATGTTACCCAACATGATGGCTGCTAACATGATGGGCCTGGGCATGGGTGGAGTGAGCCTTTTGCAGCAGCAGCAGCAACAATTCCAGTCCCAACTCCAACAACAGTCCAATCAGCCGCAACGCAAATCTCTTTTCGCTCCGTATCTTCCTCAAGCTTCTCTTCCGCCTCTCTTGGCTGCAGGAAAGCTAGTCGTGGGTATCCTTCGCGTCAACAAGCGCAACAGGTCGGATGCGTATGTTGCCACCGAGGTCCTGGATGCCGATATCTACATCTGTGGTTCCAAAGACCGTAATCGCGCCTTGGAGGGAGACATCGTCGCAGTCGAGCTCCTTGACGTAGATGAAGTGTGGGGAACCAAGAAGGAGAAGGAAGAGAAGAAGCGCAAGAAGGAAGAGAACTCCGCCTACGACTTGAAGACCAGTGCGGGTCGCAAGGACGACAAGAAGAAGGATGACGTTGAAGTCGAAGGCCAGGGACTGATGCTGTTCGAAGATGAGGAGTGCGATAAATTTGAAGTTGTTTTGAATCACGCTGACACTGTCCTTAGGGTCACAGACGAAGTCAAGCCGCAGTTTGCTGGACACGTTGTAGCAGTTGTCGAACGCATGCCCGGACAGCTCTTTTCAGGGACACTGGGGCTTCTACGTCCATCCTCCGCGGCTACGAAAGAGAAACAGGAGGCTGAACGCCGGGAGCGAGAGGGTGATCGTGGAGATGAACCACGACGTGGACCGATTGAACGTCCCAAGATCGTTTGGTTCAAGCCGACTGACAAGCGCGTGCCTCTGATCGCCATTCCCACTGAACAAGCACCGGTCGATTTCGTTCAGAATCCCGAGATATATGCCAATAAGCTATTCGTTGCTTGCATCAAGCGTCACGTGCGTCCTCGAGACCTCAAAAATCTTGCTTTTGCTAACACTATAGGGTGTAGCCGATCTCTTCTCTTCATCCTTTTGGTACTCTGGCTGAGGAGCTCGGTCCTATTGGGGATATTGAGGTGGAAACTAGCGCTTTATTGAAGGATTGCAACTTCCCTACCGAAGAATTCTCCGAGAGCGTTCTCAAGTGCCTCCCTCCCACCCCTTGGACGTACGTTGTTCTTTCTCAGCTGTATAACTATTGTTCACACCGTGTACCAGTGTTCCTGAGAGAGAGTACGAGGTCCGCAGGGACTTGCGCCAGGAACTGATTTTCACTATCGACCCGAGTTCGGCTAAAGATTTGGATGATGCTTTGTCCATCAAGGAGAATGACGATGGTACTTTCGATGTCGGCATCCACATTGCAGACGTATCCTACTTCGTAAAGCCGAACACTGCGCTTGATCGCGATGCTCGCAAGCGAGCTACAAGTGTATACCTCGTTCAAAGAGCAGTGCCGATGCTGCCCCCTACTCTGAGTGAGGAGGTATGCAGCCTTGCTCCCGGCGTTGAGCGCCTCGCCTTTTCTGCTATCTTTACAATAGCAGCGGATGGGAAGGTGGTCAATAAGTGGTTTGGAAAGACAATCATCAAGTGAGTGGTTATAGGATTTTTATATAATATACTAACGCCCTCCACAAGATCCGCAGCAAAACTATCCTACACTGATGCACAGAAGGCAATCGATGGACAGCCATTGAGTCACCTCTCTGTGTCGCCGGAACACAGTGTATCTGCGATTGAGGAGGATGTGAGAGTGCTGCACAGTATCGCGACCCAACTTCGTATGAAACGTCATCAAGACGGTGCCTTGACGCTCTCCTCCTCGCGCCTGTCGTTTACGTTGGACGAGAACGGCCTTCCCATGGATTGTGGACAAGCCGACTGTAATGCCGCCAACGACATGGTCGAAGAGGTACGCACTCTCTGACCCGTTATTATTACCAAGGCTCAAGTGATCTTTCCAGTTCATGCTCTTGACCAACATTGCTATCGCTCAGCGCATCGCCGTTCACCTCCCAGAACAAGCCCTTCTCCGTAGACACGACTCTCCTATTGAAAGGCGTCTGGTATTATACTTTCCTTCGCTATGCTTTTTTGTTCTGACAATGCTTCATAGAATGTCTTTTCCGAACGTGCCAAGCGTCTAGGTGTGGAGGTAGACATTTCAACCCCAGGGATCATCATGCAATCCTTTGGTGGAATCACCAATCCTGCTGCTCGGATGGTACTCGAACTGCTCTTCTTCAAAGCCACTCAACGTGCCAAGTACTTCTGTGGCGGAATGTTGGATATCGCCAAGTATGGACATTATGCCCTGAACGTCCCTCTCTATACACACTACACTTCACCTATTCGCCGTTATGCTGACATCCTGGTGCACCGTCAGCTTGAATCTGTTCTCCAGGGCGGAAGTGAGTGGGAAATGGGTCATTTTATTATGGCAACTGATTCCGTACCCACAGACGACCCGAAGTTTACCATGGACAGGGATGCCGTCGCGAAGATTGCTCAGCAATGCAACATGTAGGTAGCCAGATCATGTGTGGTCGACTTTGCTGATTATCTTCCAGTAAACGAGACTCTGCGAAACTGGCGCAAGAGCAGTCCACCCATCTTTTCCTCTGCGTCTTTATCTCGGACTTGACCCAGCGTTACGGAACGGTTATCCGACAGGCTCGGGTTGTCAATGTACTCGATGCTGCCTTCGACGTACTGGTTCCTGAATTCGGCATCGAAAAGAGAGTCCACGTAGACCAGATGCCAATTGATGTGAGATGGGCAGTCTATCGACTTGTCTGCATGCTAACCATTCACTCAGAATCATGTATATGATGAGCACACTCATACCCTTCAGATTTATTGGTCCGGCAAGGATGTCATCACTTGGCTTGCCGAAAATAGCGACGATGAACACTTGAAGAAGGTCAAGCAGAATGCCGAGGCACACGCTGCGAAGATGGAGGTAGCATCACGCTCCTTGCACGACGAGAAGGCTCTTTTCGACGAGGACGATGTTGAAGAAGATGAGATTGTGCTTGGACGAGACAATGAGATTGTAAGAGAGACGGAGACGTCGAAGCAACGCCTTATTTCGGCTGCGAAGGTCGAACCTGCCTTTGAGGGTTTGAGGACGACCCCATCGGGTCACAAGATCCAGGATATCAGGGAACTGATGACGGTTCCGGTAAGTAACAAGCACGTCCCGGTTGATGTCGTTGACATTGTTTGCCAGGTCATCGTGACGGCAGACCTGACCAAGAGTCCCCCAGTCATCAAAGTGTATAGTGTTAACCCCTACGCTGAAGCCAAGTTTGAACACAAGAAATAATTTACCCCAACCATTCGTTTCCCTACCCCTTTCGCCTTTCAAAGCGTATCTGCTGTACACTAGTGTTTATATTTGGCCATGCTTTCGTTTTCCTTTCCTCTCCTTGTCAAATTCTGGCTCATGATCTATTGTTCATGCGCTTGTTCAGTACGGGTATGTCTATGATATGTTCACATGTCGCTCGATTCCCTCGGGCTATGTTCCTTTTTACAATGACTTTGCCACACGCATCTGTTCTGTCCTACGTTCCCAATGTAATGGTGTCATTAGTGTTACTTTGCAGAAAGAATTTCTCCGCGACTTGTATTGGTTAGCTTTTGACGCCGGCGCCGAACCTTTCGGCAGAAACCTTCAAGTTTACAAAACCAAACTCTGGGTATGTATCTTTCTAACAAAACTTCTTTGTTGGATTCTTCGCTACATAAAAGCCCGAGACGTGGCAAATGGTATGTTTGCCCTCCATGGACCCAGTTGCAAAATCTTGGACGGCATCCGCCCCTTCTTCCACTTTGGAAACTCTGCATCCGACGACGAATATCTATGCCCCCTTTCCCTGTGCAGCTGCCGCGGCCTGTGTGCGTAGACCGGGTTAGTTCCATGGGAATACACACAAGTACGACGATCCCAACGTGACCTTGGCTTTGGCTTTCATTGCAAAGTAGTCCTTGTGTAGTCCGCATTCCGTCTTTTCCTCCTTGCCTGCCCACCGACCGGCCCGCTCTCCCGTATCGCCATCTCCACTCTTGATCGTGCTGTGCCAGTCCCCGA